>JAJONQ010013059.1:0-17649 GCA_036250385.1 Solanum microdontum
CCCACTTACAAGTAGGAATGTCGATCTCTTGAGTCATACCTCCTGGTTTCTGATGTTCTACCTTGACTTGTTGACAATTGGGGCACTTAGCCACAAAATTCGCTATATCCCTTTTCATACCATTCCACCAAAAGACTTCTGCAGATCACGGTACATCTTAGTGGCGCCTGGATGAATAAAATATCTGGAGTTATGGGCTTCTGCAAGAATTTGTTGTCTCAACTCACCCATTTTAGGCACACATAATCGACTAGCGAAGCACACCACTCCCTATTGGGAGAAAACCTCAACTCTCTGCTGATGTACTGCACCCTTAAGTTGAAGCAATATCGGATCACTGTCTTACTTTTCCTTAACCTCCACTACCAATTAAGATTCTGACCCATTCTGAACTGTTACACCACCATCTAATATACTCATAAGTTGAACTCCTAAGCGAGCATGTCTGTGTACATCTTTTGCTAGTTCATTTCTTTCTTCCTCAACATGTGCTACACTACCCATAGATAGCATTCTAAGAGCATCCGCTACTACATTGGCCTTACCAGGATGGTAATGCACACTCATATCATAATCCTTGAGGAATTCGAGCCATCTCCTCTGGCGAAGATTCAACTCTTTCTAGGTGAACACATACTGAAGGCTCTTATGGTCTGTGAACACATCTACGTGAAAACCATACAAGTAATGTCTCTATATCTTAAGTGCAAACACCATTGCTGCAAGCTCGAGGTCATGAGTTGGATATTTCTTCTCATGCACCTTGAGTTGTCTAGAAGCATAAGCTATAACCTTACCTCACTACATCAACACACAACCTAGGTCGACTCTGGATGCATCACAAAAGATCACACAACCGTCTGAACCCTCTGGTAGAGTCAAAACAGGAGATATAGTCAACCTAGTTTTCAGTTCTGTAAAGCTTTTCTCACAATCATCTGACCACTACAATTTGACTTTTTTTCGTGTCAATTTAGTCAATGGAGAGGCTATGTATGAAAATTCTTCCACGAACCTTCTGTAATAACCAGCCAAACCTAAGAAACTTCTAATATCTGTAGGAGAGGTAGGTCTGGGCCATTGTTTCATTGCTTCTATTTTTGAGAATCCACTCAGATTCCTTTGCTAGACACAATATGACCAAGGAAAGCAACAAATTGCAACCAAAACTCACATTTTCTAAACTTACCGAATAATTGGCGATCTTTGAGAGTTTGCAGGACCACTCTCAAATGACTCACATGTTCTTCCTCATTCCTAGAGTAAATGATGATATCATCAATACAGACGATAACGAACAAATCCAAATACTGCTTCAACACCCCGTTCATCAAATCTAGAGCCGTCAAAATGGGCTTGGCCCGCTAGGCCGGCCCAACCCGACCCTTGAATTAAGTGGGGTTGGGCCTAATTTTTTTGGCCCATTTAGGAAGGAGGCTTTTTATCCCAACCTCATTTGACCCGCTAGCCTCGTAGGCCCAACCCGCAAACCTTAGAGGCCAGCCCGTGGGATATTAAAATTTAATTTTTTTTTTAATATATATATTTTTAGTAGTCTTTTATTTGTAAAGTTTTTATCAATAAATATTTTTAAAAATAAAAAATCAAGTCTTTTAAACTAGCTAGTTTTTTGTGGGAGGAATGGTGGAATAATCAACATTTTTCCGCTAAATCTTACGTTGACTATTATGTATTTTTGTAAGTATTCACCGAAGTGTGTGATTCATAAATGAAAATTTGTATGTATTGATGTCGTCTTCATAGACGTCAACATTTGATACTCTTAGATACTCTTTCTGAGAGAGTAATATTGTTCATTTTTTGGTTGAAGAGCCATCCCGTCCCAACCCATGGCCCGCTTAGGGCTGGGTTGGGTTGCTATTTTATAGGCCCTTTAATTAAAAGGGCCTGACCGTCCCAACCCGTTTAACTCTTTAGCCCGTTAGGGTTGGGTTGGGCCAACCCATTTTGACAGCTCTAATCAAATCCATGAAAGCTGCAGGAGCATTGGTTAGTCCAAATGACATAACCACGAATTTATAATGACCATACCGAGTTTTGAAGGCTGTCTTCAAAATGTCACTATCTCTGACTTTGAGCTTATGATAACTCGATCTGAGGTCTATCTTTGAGAAATGACTAGCACCCTGAAGTTGGTCAAACAAGTCATCAATCCTGGGGATGGGATGCTTATTCTTGATTGTGACTTTGTTTAACTACCTATAGTCAATGAACATTATGAGAGAACCATCTTTCTTCTTCACGAACAACACTGGCGCACCCCTTGGGGAAATACTAGGCTGATGAAGCCCTTATCTAGAGGGTCTTTCAACTGCTCTTTCAATTCCTTAAGCTCAGATGGAGCCATTCTGTAAAGAGGTATAGAGATAGGCTGGGTATCTGGAAGGAGATCATCCCAAAGTCGATTTCCCTTTCGGGAGGAACTCTGGAAAGATATTTTGGAAACTCATTTACTACAGGAACTGACTCAAGAGTTGGGGTTTCAGAGCTTGAATCCTTAAACCAAACTAGATGATAGAGATAACCCTTAGAGATCATCTTTCTGGCCTTAAGGTAAGAAATGAATCGACCCATAGGCGCTAAGCTACTACCCTTTCATTCTAAGATTGGTTCGTTTGGAAACTGAAGAAATGAACAATTCTAGTTCTACAATCGACTGAGGCATAACAGGAATGTAACCAATCCATACCTAGAATGACATCGAAGTCTACTATTTCTAACTCTACAAGATCTGCTGAGGTGACTTTCTGGGAGACTGTGACAGGGCAATTTCTGTATACCTGTCTAGATATAATTAGGTCACCGATTGGAGTAGAGATTGAAAAAGGTTTTGAAAGAGTTTCTGGACTAACATCGAATTTGATTGCTATATAAGGAGTGCCCTGTGGAAAAATAGTATTGTGGGCAATTCAATGTGTAGTGTCACCCTTGGGACACTAGCGAGTCCGTCTCTAAAAATTAGGTACAAAGGAAAGGGTAGCCCCTGGATCTAACAATGCATAAATATCTAAGTCAAACACTCGTAACGTACCAGTGACTACATTAGGAGAATCTTCCTGATCTTGGCGAGCCTAGAGAGCATACAACCTGTTTTGGCATTGGCCGTCACCTGTACCAGATGAGTTACCCTACTGAGTCGGGCGACCTGTTGGTGCTGCTGAAGTTGTGGACTACGCTCTACCATTGTTACCTCCTTGACCATGCTTAGAAGGACATTCTTTCAACCTGTGACCAGACTGACCACACTCAAATCATCCTTCCTTTCCTGCAAGACACTCGCCCGGATGATTCTTACCACACTTTGGACAAGTTGGGTAGGTTCTGGTGCCTGATATACTACCTTGAGACTTGGAGCCTGATTCCCTACCTTTCTGATCCTATCGAAACCTGGAAGACGGAACACTAGCCGATGAAGGTGCTGGAGCTGAAGTCTTTTGTCGAAACTGCGAGCGATTTCCACTACCAGATTTCTGTTAAGAATAGTCATAGTTGCCGGTCCTAGCCTTCTTATTCTCCTTGGCCTATTCCCTAAGTTTATCACCCTCAACCTGCTGAGCATGAGTCATGAGCCTAGAGATGTTTATATCTTCCAGTAACATAACATTTCTACACTCTGTTTTTACAAGATCGGATACCTCATACATGAACTTGTTCTTTTGAGCCGTGGAATCAGCAACCATGTGAGGAGCATACCTGGAGAGTTGGGTAAACTTGAGTCCGTACTCTTGGACCGTCATAGAACCCTGCCTCAAATTCATAAACTCTTGAGCTTTTGCCTCCCTCAACCCTCTTGGGAAGAGCCTGTACAGAAAGGTCTCACTAAAGCATTCCCAAGTAATAGGAGTTGCATCTGTACCCCTGCTTTCCTTCCACTAAGTCTACCAGATATGAGCTACATCCTTAAGTTGATAAGATGACAACTCAACCCAATCATTCCCCGTTACCTGCATTACTCCAAAGATATTCTTGACCTCATCAATGAAATTTTGGGGATCCTCACCAGTTGCGATCCTAAGAACTCAGAAGGATTCATCTTAACGAAATCACGAACTCTAGCTGCAGCTGACCCAACATTAACATTTGTCAGAACTAGAACCTGCTGATTGTTCTGGTTGGTCATACTCTGAGCCAACAACTGAATAACGTTCTGAAATTCAGCATTCAAAACTTCCTGGTCTGGGACTGGAGGAGCTGCGTTAGCATTGCGTGCATTAGCATTCCTGGGGATAGCTCTACTAGGAGGCATGATTTGAAAGCGCAAAACGACGAGTCAGAGCGAGGAATTAGATCATACCTTACGCACGATAAGAGTAACAAATAAATTAAAGTTTTCCTAAAACACTTCGTAGCCTCCCTATCATTAGATGTGGTGCACTTCACACCCATGAAAATGATTCTTCTTAGTGTGGCTTTTCAGACATCCTAGGACTCTTAAACCTATTGCTCTGATACCAAGTTTGTCACGGCCCGAGACTACCCCCTTGATGCGGACACAGGACCTAGGATCACGAGTGACCCCAAGCTAACCCTGCTGGCATATCATAAGTATACTTAAATAAACTGAAGTAAAGGGAAGACATTACGGAAGCTAAATCATGAGATAATCTGAAATGATGGGGAATACCCATATACTGTCTGAATATATGAAAATTGTGAGTTTAACAACAACTTAAAAGTCAAACTCAAATACTCAAGCTGAAACTAACTTTGTCTGAAATTAGCCTTTAACTGACTAGAAGTGTTGGGACATCCCCCTAGCTAGGGAGTGTTCACGGGTCGGTTTGGATCGGTTATTGGTCAAAACCAAAACCAAACCAAACCAATTTAAGCGATTTTAAAATTATCAAAATCAAACCAAACCAAATATAATATACATTTATCGGTTTTGTGGTTATCGATTTTAGTTTGGTTTGGTTTGGTTATTCAGTTGTTAACCATACACAAAAATAAAAGAAACAATTCATTCAAAATGTGAAAAAAATGATAACAATCAATTCAAAACAAAAAATAGTTAGAATGACTTAAATTACCGAACTTTCGATCACTGAATTTACTATCAATAAAGCTTTAAAATTCACTATATTGGCCTTGAAGAAAAAGACAATAACATTTTCAGTCTCACAAAGAATTGACATAGACACTCATATACATGAAAGTAATAAGATAAATGTTTTCACCTTGGGAATTCTTGCTTTCAATAAGTAAAGTATAAAGAAATTTTAATGAAAACATATATAAGGTCTTTAAAATTATTTATAAAAACAATATATTAAGTATGTATATTAATAAAATATATGTATATAATTCATCGATTTGGGTCGGTTATTTCTTCGGTTTTTATTCGAATAAAACCATAACCAAATCAAATACTACCGATTTTCCAAAATCTAAAACTAAACCCAAATAAAATTGGTTTTATTTGTTTTTTTGGTTTGGATCGGTTTTTATCCAAATCGTGAACACCCCTACCCCTAGCTAAACCTAGAAAACTGAAACTAAAATGAATGACTGAAAGGAAGACATGTCCCTTGTCCTCGAAGAATGAGGACTCACCACTGATGCTGCTGAACTGGAGATCGGAAATCGATCTATGCGTGATCTGGAAGCTGAGGACCTGAACCTACATCACGAGAAGATGTAGCACAGAGTATGCGTCAGTACTTGAAAGGTACTGAGCATGCAAGATAGAATAAATCTGAATAATAACATAACTGAACAAGCAATAAAGCAATGATATAATCTAAACATGATAAGGCTACTGGAAAATACTGAACATGGTTAAACTGAATGTAATGACCAAGTTTATAACTTGCTGAGAGTGAATACTGAACTATACTGATAACATGGTCAATGCAATAGAATATGACTGAACTGTAAGGGAGTTACTAATAACCGACATAAAACCACATGAGCTAAATGTGGAGTCCGATGTATATTCCCCATCGAGAGGACCCAATATACCCTTCCAGAGGTATAGAGGCATGCTGGCATGATCACCAAAATGTAATGCCTAACAAATGGGACTTATCCTACGAGGCACGTAGTTCTGGGACTTGAGAGTGATTGACCCTAGTCCACTCGGTATTAAGTTTCTCCCAATTGATTAAGTAATTAACACTTTATGACTGAAATGTTGTAATATTGGACAACTCAAAATACTGACATGCAAATTGAGAATGCAACATTAATATGCTTATAATAATGCATTCGAAAACTGAGGCATGCTTATATCTATAACTGAATTAACTGACCTAGCATGTGTAATTCATGAACTAAAGAACTACATAGCTAGGGTTCTGAGTTTATGCATAAATCTGGGCAATAACGATACTGAATTCATGATAATACGATTTGGATCATTCTAACAGCTAAAACCCAACAATTCTAGCATTCAAGAAACCCTAAGTCTAGATAATATTAAGGGAATCAAGATTCTAACTGAAATCTAGGGACCTAATGGGTGAAAGGAACTCACTAGTGAAATCCCACATACATGGTGACACATTCCACGGAGAAATCTTTCGATTTTGGGGCTGGAACTGATGGAACCTTGTTGCGTTCTTAAACTAGGGTTCTTGACCTTTTTCTCCTCTTACACTTTAATTTTTCCAAGTTTTGAAGAAAGATTTGACTTAGGTAAGTTCTACTTATGTTTCTAGGCTAAAACTAACCAAAACTACGTAGTTTAGGGGTCCAACACATAAGGTAAAGACCAAAAGGCCCCTGACTTAACTATTGTTGGGTCACCAATGGATGGGACCGACGGTCCGTGCTGGTCAACCGTCGATCAATGACTTGAATTGGAACTTGGGGGTTTGACCTACGACTTTGGACCATGGACCGTAGTTTGACCTATGGTCCGTAGGTCCTAGCGTAGGCAGACCCTTAGCTGATTTCCTGGGGGTTTCTAGGACTGAAAGCTGGGGGTTGACCCACAACCCTGGACTACGGACCGTGGCCTGTCCTACGGTCCGTAGGTCCTGGCGTGGGTGGACTCTTAGCTGGATTTCTAGACTGCTTCTGGGGAGGGTTGCAGGTGACCATCCACGGACCACCAGCACGGACCGTGGGTCACCTTACGGTCCGTAGGTGGTGCCCGTCGGTGGCACCTATAGCTTCTGAAATCTGCAATCTGGTCTGTTTAGGATACGGGGTGTTACACCTACGCGACGTCACTACCAACCAGGATCCCCTTTTAATTTATTTTATTTTCAAAACTACCTTCCTCTTTCATGAAAAGTTGTAACTTTTACGAAAAGTTGTGACTTTTATGAAAAGTTGCAACTTTTATGAAAGATTGTGACTTTTATGAAAGGTTGTGACCTTTCCAAGGGGTTGTAACTTTTTCAAAGAGTTGTGACATTTCCGATAAGGCACAATAAGCATTTGTTCACTCTACCCTTTGTTGTCTATAAATAGAGAAATTTTCTCTCAATTTAAAACAACAAAAAATTTGAACTTCTTATTCATCTTTTGGACAATTAAATATTTTGTGTATTTTGCTCCCGTTGAGTGGACACCATTGTTTTTTATCAATACACTAGTGAATAAAATTGTTCTATCCTGAGAGGATCTATTCCTTAAACCTCGGGTACTAGAGGGGAATAATTCTCTTAAGGGGACACTGTGCATTCGGTGGGCTCGATTTTTTCCATTCTATTGATACAGAGCCTGATATGCTTTTTACAGTCATTAACTTATGTTTATATTATTAATTGTTGTTTTTGAGTACATGCTTTAAACTTTGTTGTTTATGTTTATGCAAAGTTATTGTTATAAGTATTTGTTAGTGCAGATTAAATAACAAACGTTAATTGAGTATTCATGCAAGTTTTCTCTACTAGAATTGTTGAAGGTACAATAAAAAAATCTCTTACAAATCTCTAATTTCTTCATCAACAACGTTTCACATACAAGGATGAGATTTTTTGTTCTTTAAAAAATCATCTGAGAGTTAATAACTTTGCATGCCCATATTTTTTGGCTTTTAAATTATAAGTTGTCTATTTTTACTAAATTTTATCAGTGGATATTATGAGTACTTTAAGGATTGAAAGTTGATTGAAGTGTTAGTCAATTTTTTGAGGTATGTTATTTCAAAACATAGGAAGTTTTCTGGTTAGAATGATCTGTTATCATCATTGGATATCTCATAGTTTACTCCATTTAATGTATGTTTTTTCTTGTTGTTTTGTTGTCTCCTTAAAATTGCATTTACTATTTTTCGTTTGGTATGTATATGTTCTCAGTTGGACAAAACTTTCGTCCTTTTAATGTTTTTCTTTTTTCCTTCTCATTTGACTCTTCTAAATATTTTTTGTGTGAGTTATGATTATTATCGGCAAGCTTAATTTGAAGAATATGAAACAAAACCTACTTTAAATAAAAATAATATCTTAAGCTACAAAAGATATGTCTATTAACATAGTTTTGTTGACCTTCATGTCCCAAGTCATTACTGAGCATTTGAGTTATCTAGGTTAGACCAATTTTTAATATTTTCATGTTCGAGAATATTTCTTTAACGAGTCTAGAATCCAACATTTTGATCTAGTTGTACTTTCATAATGCAACAATTTTACGTACACATTTCTGAAAAAGTCGTAAAGTTGCATTGATGAAGCATTTAGAAGGGCCTTTAGAGCAGCATTTTAATGATGAATGAATTTCTAAAAGAGTCAACAATATTATTTTGCAGGTGTTTCAAATTTATTTTTCTCCTTCTATAAATTTTGTTAGAGTAATAAAGTAACAATAACGAAAAGTGCTGAACGTTTGACCTCAGACAAGTAGATTGTCTCTAAAAAAATTATTTATGTTGTTGTGGTGTACATTTTTTAACGGTCTTAACTTATTTATAACTAATATTAATTATTGAAAACTTTCACATATTTTTTTTAACAAGGAGTTATTCTATCCATAAAATTATCAGATTTTATATTTTTCATGTACAGAATAGAAAAAGTGATGCTTCATCGCTACATAAAAATATCACTCCATTTTAACAAGACAATTATATCAACAAACATATATTATGATAAATTATGTAAAAGATAAAAATGATTAGATATCAAGATATTTTTAATCATTCATTATATATTTACAATTTTTAAGATATGTGATGATGTCAAATCATTTAATTTCTGTTGAAATATTCTTAAAACATACTAAAATTTACTTTTTTTCTTTCTTTTTTATAATAGTCGATTATTGGAAAAGTTGTTCAAAAATTTAGAAAAATTATTATGCTCGCGCGAAGGACAGGTAAATTACCTAGTAAATTTATAAATAAATATTGAGTCCGTGCATAACACAAGTTTTTCATAACTAGTATAGAGAAAACTGAATCCTGGTTGAGTAAATTGATCAGTTATAGGATTAGCTTTGCACTTTCCAAATAGTTCAAAGGACTTGCAATGTAATTTTGCAATTTCATTCCATTCAGAAATTAGAACTGAGTCCTGCCGAACTCACTCAAGCAAAATCCCCTCGAAAAAGTATACTGAAAAATGATAGCCACACGCAATCTCAAAGATTCAACAAAACTTGAATTATAGCAAATAAAGAGTTTCCTCTTCTTGATTCTGCGCTCCTTGAATCTGTTTAGTGAAGTTTTTACGACATATTTTATGTGCTTATATACAGTAAGACTCATGAACATTTAGTTGAATTCATGTTAGTTTTGTTTATAACTGTTTTTCTTCATCTGGGTGTCTCTGTTTATAGTCTTTTTCTGCTTCTCAACCTTTTTTTTCAATTCTGAACTAATTAAGGTTTTTTGGGTTTTTGTTGGTTATGTGTAAATATCAGAGCTTGACTTATGGGAACACTAGAATTGTTGTTAAATGACCTATTTCATTATGTTTTTTTTTTTCCTGAAATGTGAAGCTCTCTCTTTATTTGACTGCAGGGTCTATCGGAAACAACCTCTCTACTACTGTAAGGTCTATGTATACTCTACCCTCCACAGAGCCGACTTGTGGGATTACATTAGGTATGTTGTTGTTTGAAATGTGAAGCTCTTAATTTTTGGTAATATTTGTTTGTTCTATAAGGAGAACTCATAAAACACGGTGGTTCAGTAAAAAGAGGTTTTGTGAATAAAATTTGTAATCTCTCTCTTTCTCTCCCATTTTGATGGAACTAATTTGATTTTATTTTCTGCAAGATTGTAGACTATTGTAAATTAATGTAAATAAATATACTACAACTATGCCATTAAATTTTGATATGACCACTTATCAACTAGCTTCCTATTTTTCACATCTTGAATTTCGATGGCAAGTTCAATAAAAATACATAGCTACAATGCTCTGTAGATATAAGAAACATTGCATATATAAGAAACAATAAAAGATAAAATCAATGCAAGCATCTTAGTCTTAAGATCTTTGGAAATCAACTCAGGTCAATTAGAGGGGGATGAATTTAGGCACTTTTAAAATCTTGTTGTAATTCCTTACCATGTTTTTTGAGCTTGTGAAGGTCGTCTCCTACTCTCCGCGTGATATGTTAAATATTTATACTTCTGCATTTTAATGACGAGAAGAATGTCTATGGTTCATTAATGCTTAACCGTATCAGGCCTTGAATGTTTGGGAACTGCTTTGTAACTTGAAGCTTTTAGGGGGACTAAGAGTAGGCTCTTGGTCCCCTGCAATTATGTTGAATATCAAGTGAAGACTCATAATATGGAGATAATGCCTGCTAAGCTTTATAGCCCCTTTCTGGGGCTTCCACTTCAATGCAACCTGAACAGAAGGAGAAGGGGAAATTATATTAGTGGAGTAAGATCATTAAGAAGAGATGTTTGCAAGTGTAAATATTCAAAGAAAGGTGACTGGATAACTCAAGGGGTCAAATTTACCCATTTTTGTGGAAGAAATGTGGAGCTGTTATGGAAGAGTTTTGCATTGAGAAGTGGCACATTAATATGCTCTGTGAGAGAGCCACTAGCTCGAAGTAAGGGCTTGGTGAAATCACTAGTTCCAGTTTGGGAAGAAGGGTTATTCTTTTTCCGTTGTTCAGTCTTTTGTGCTGTAGTATCTGGGGTGTGTTTACTTCTATGGTATGGCCAGTTGAAAGCAAAGAGTTATATTGAAGCAAAGCTTTTGCCTTCCGTATGTGCATTATTGAGTGATTATGTTCAACGTGAACTTGATTTTGGTAGGGTTCGAAGAATATCACCTTTAAGTATTACATTAGAGTCATGCTCTATTGGTCCTCATAGTGAAGAGTTCTCCTGTGGGGAATTACCAACTGTTAAGTTGCGAATTCTTCCTTTTTCGAGTCTGAGTAGGGGAAAAATTGTGATTGATGCGGTCCTGTCAAATCCAAGTATTCTGGTAGCGCAGAAGCAAAACTATACATGGCTTGGGCTTCCCTTTTCTGAAGACAATCCGCTGAGCCGCTTGTCAGCTGAAGAAGGCATTGATTTGCGGACAAAAATAAGGAGGATTGCCAGAGAGGAAGCAGCTACTCGCTGGGCCAGGGAGAGAGATGTTGCAGCAAGGGAAGCAGCAGAGAGGGGTTATGTTCTTCCTGAAGGAAATTCTTTTCTGTTAGATGACGACTTCTCAAAGAATGCTGCAAGTTCTCTTGCAAGGATAGTTACTTCAGAGTCCTTCTTTTGTATGGATGAGAAACTGCACTGGAGAGATCAGCATCACATGGATTTAGGAGGGGAGTATGATTTGAAGCATGCAGATTTAGAGAAAACATTTGGTGCCAAAGTTTCTTCTTCGGGGACTAAGTTTTGGTCTAAAATCATACCAGGCTCGTTAAGACAGAGATTCAAGAAGGCTAATGACAGAGATTTATCTGCAGCTGGTATTGCATCTAGAAGAAGAATTCTTGAGCGTAGTGCATCAGCAGCCTGTTTGTATTTCAAGAGAAATGCAAATCTCAGTGTCTGTTGTCCGCCATCTGAGGCTTATGATATTGCAAATCCTGCTATTTTTCCAGTCAAAAGCGAGGTTGATACCTTACCCTCTGTTTCTTCACCAACAATATCTGAAGAAGTTGTAAACTCTGTAGATAATTCTGAGGGGAACTTATTTACCAGCAATGCAAAATCTAAGGTGTCCGATTGTGGTTCTTCTACTGAAGGAATCTCAGACCCAGTAGAAAGATGCCAGCTTGATCTTATGTGTAAGAAAATGTTGGGTACATATCCCTTGCCTGTAGATAAATGTGATAATGATTGCATCAAAAGTTTAAACGTTATACGTGATCCATTTCTGTTTACTTTGGTTAGACTTCGTAAAGCTTTAAGTCTCAGTGAAAAAATATCCTCAACTAATGTCCTGGGGATTAGAACAACTGATGGGCCTGGAGTAAGTAGTGAAGAAATTGCAGCTGATATCATGAGTACAGGTGCCAATAGCAGAGATGATTCACATAGATTTGAGCAGCAGGCTCAACAGTCTCATTGGGGGATTTCAGATATTAGACAAGGCCATACCTCTTTTGGTTCTGGAGTTACAGTGCTTGAGCCATTGCCTTTGCACCATCCATCAAAAACTCTACAGTCTTGGAGCCCAAAGTCAGCTTTATGTTCTTTTGTGAAGAATCTAGGTCAGCTAGGGGCTGATTCAATTGCAAAGCTGAAAAGGTTGAGGCTCGAGATGAGTCCAACAGTGGAGGATATTGTTGCTGAACTTGTTGATGGGGATGAAGGAAACCATGTCTCCAGTATTGAAAAGATGGTTCCGGTAATCCTGGATTCTGTACATTTCAGTGGAGGCTCATTGATGCTGCTTGCATATGGTGATTCAGAGCCAAGGTAAACTTCAAACCAGCTAAAAAGTTTTTGAACCTGTCCAAAAAATAATTTTCTTGAAAACTCCTTTTAATTTTAAAATTTGCCCTTTTAATAATTCCTTCTTATTCTCGCTCTCTCTCTCTCTTACTCATGCTCCACCAAGTATAGTTGGTTGATATGGATGTTTATCCTCATCTGTCTTGATTTGTTTGCACAACATTTTTTTTTGTTAATGGGAAATATTAGATAGCTTTTAGTTACCTTTTTTTAAATTGCCAAATGGCCTTGTTGAAATGCTGTGGTGAGGGCAGATACATTCTTGATGTTTGCATCTGCTACTGGTGTTATCTTAATCCCAATCTTTTCGTCGTTCTTAGGTTTATTTCATGTTGGTTTATGCATTTAGTATTATCTTTGTCTGTCTTTATAGAGAGATGGAAAATGTCACGGGGCATGTTAAGTTTCAAAACCACTATGGACGCGTGCATGTACAGCTAGATGGTAATTGTAAGATGTGGCGATCGGACATCAGATCTGACAATGGTGGCTGGTTATCAACAGATGTTTATGTTGATATTACTGAGCAGAAATGGCATGCGAATCTGAAGATTGTGAACCTCTTTGTTCCGGTAAGGTGCATTGCCATGTTACTTGATTTGTGAAATTTGAAAGATCCAAAAGAGTTATTCCACAACGAGACTGCAAAAAGGCTTGATACTTTCTACTGTTTTATGCGTCATGTATTGTTTTATTTCTTGGATGCAGCTTTTTGAGAGGATTTTGGAAATTCCAATCATATGGTCCAAAGGAAGAGCTACTGGCGAGGTGCTGCCCTAACTCTGCATGTGTTCTGTAAACCTTTTCAGTTCTTTAACAGTTCATGTTATCTCAATTGTTGGATGAGTTGATTATGTTAGGTTAGTTGTTAGATTGGAACTAGCCACACTAGCGAAATGTGTATGCATCACTGCATCGTTCAAAGAGTGAATTGTGTATACTATTTGAAGTATCTATAAATTAACATAGATGTAAAACACTTGTTTTGATGCTTCTCTCAATTTCTTCTCTCATTTCTCACAATAAATGTAATAAAAAAAAATCTAGTAATGAAGGTTCTCAATAGTGCATGCCAGTCACGTAAAGATTAATTAACACTATTGTAAAGCATTTGACCATTGATATAGGAGTGGAACTTTTCTTCACTAAACTAAAACTGGATGCATATGTCACGTATCCCATAAAATTCAAGCCGGCCACATACTTCACATATCCCAAAATACTAAAGCTGGACGCATACTGTTGTCCTGACATTCCTCGTGTTATTATAATGCTAAATTTTGACTCTGTATATCGGGGTTGTTTTTGTTGATTTCTTCCATCAGATCCAAATATTTGCATGTGCAATTATTTGTAAATTCTGTATATTTCCTTTTGCATGTTAACATTGGATATGGTTGACATTTATCCTCTGCAGAAGATCATATGTTCTACTAATTTTATGTCAGAACAACTACTTAGTATTGACTTTGCAAACACTTGTTGAAAGGTGCACATGTGCATGGAAAAGGGGGAAAGTTTTCCAAATCTTCATGGACAGCTTGATGTAACAGGGTTGGCATTTCAAATATATGATGCTCCTTCTGGATTTTGGGTAAGCTGTCTTTCGGCATTGGAGTCATTGAACCAAGCATTTTTTTGTATGATCTCCCTCATAGTTCATACTCTTATCCGTCTATTATTTGTGCTGAGTTGTCTGCTACTGCACTTACAAGTAGCATAAGTAATTTTAGGTATTTTCTTCTCGTAATTAGTGAATCGTGTGGATCTTTTTGTTCTTGAGTAGCTTTATAGAAGTGTCGAGTTTTCATAGCCCTACATGCTCTAAGACAAGCACATATGTTTGGTGAGGTGTGTTGAACTGTTGATGACCCATTTAAAGTTCTGACGGTTGATGCCCTTGTGCATTTTTATCACTTTCCTTCTCTTTTGTAGGACATGTCTGCCAGTTTATGTTTTCGTGCTCAACGTATATTCTTGCACAATACCAGTGGTTGGTTTGGTGATGTTCCTTTAGAAGCTTCTGGAGATTTTGGCATCAATCCAGAGGAAGGAGAATTCCATCTTATGTGTCAGGTATACTATCTGGGCTTCTTTTGCAAATAGCTACTAGGAACCATGTCTAGTTTAATTTTAAACAATATTGAGGTTTTTAAGTAGATAA
The DNA here is from genome assembly GCA_036250385.1 of Solanum microdontum. Lineage (NCBI taxonomy): Eukaryota > Viridiplantae > Streptophyta > Magnoliopsida > Solanales > Solanaceae > Solanum > Solanum microdontum. The sequence continues at coordinate 15,006 of JAJONQ010013059.1, forward strand.
ATCCAAGTGGTGTTTGAATTATCTTCTGTCACCAAGTTTAAATGTTAGATCTATTTATATGAGATACTATGAGAATCTTTGACATCCATCCTGTTTAGCAGGGGAGGAAATTTGGTCTTTTTGTTTCCAGGTGGGCTTAATAATAAGGGTGGACCCATGTTGGGCAACGGGTTTAGCTGAATCGTTGTTTCAAAAGAAGAAAAGAACAGAGTTTTAAGAATGTTCAGCTTGATTTTTTATTTTTTTTTCAATTTTTTTAAAAAAAGGTTTAAATAATGTTTAGACATGTAGGAAAGGATGTATAGTTGCTGGAATGGAATCTCCATACTTATCCTAATTGATACAAATAATATTCTCCTATAGATGCCATGATAGATTTTTTGGGCTCTTTACACTTACAGCAGTGATGATCTGCTCCCTTTGTATGTAAGATATTCTTTCCCAAGCAGTCATGTAGTGTTCACAAATGTTTGTCTTAGCTTTAGAAGTGTTACCAATAAGTATTTGTAACAGTTGTGATGGGAATATGAAAGGTGGGTAATGGCTTGTCTGGTAGTCTTTCTCTTCTCTTCTTCAACTTTCATATAGTTCTGATTTTGTATTGTCACTTTTTTCAGGTTCCATCTGTTGAAGTGAATGCCTTAATGAAAACATTCAAGATGAAGCCCTTATTGTTTCCGGTTTGTTTTTATTCACCTTTCCACGGTTGCATATTTGCATCTATATTGAGCCCTTGAAGCCTAAATTTATTTGGGCCGCAATTCTTCCTATAAAATTACATTTTATATCTCTAGGCTAGTAACCCTGGTATTGGGTTGCCTAGGTATTAATTATGAGCCCCTTCCTATTCCAAACTTCATTGTCTGAACTAGAGATTGATCTTCGTTTGCCGTCATCCAATTAATATCTACTCTAGTAACTGGCAGCAAATAAATTAAATGTCATTCATTGCCCACCGCAAGTTAAATTTCACAGTACTTTTCTCTACTGTCATGAATACTCCAAAAATGAAATGATCTGTGATCTGACTAGCCATTATATTCTTTGCAAAATAAAGAGCAATATGGAGCTCCACAGTTATATATATTTTACTTTACATAAACTGTAGTTTTTAGCCATGTCTAATTCCTATATTTATAGAACTTGTTCTCTTAAAAAACCCAAAAATATCCCTTCTTTATAAGTATCTCCAGTGTTTGATTTAGGAGTAATAATCTCTCAGCTGGGGCTTTTGCGTTGTAAAATGCAATGTGCTTCAAAGATGTTCTGCCTTTGTAGACTTGGTGTATTTGGGTTGGAACCTAAAACAACTATTATCTGGGATGTGCTTTTAGTGTTGCAGGCTGAACTGAGAAATGTACTAGAGAGTAACTTAATGCTTAATGTGCCATGGCAGAATGAAGCTATTAATAGACCTTTCATTTATCAGAATGTTTCTCCTAATCCAAGGAATTTTAACAGGGTATGAAATTGTATTGAGGGAAAGAAAATCCTTTGAAGTTACTGGTGGGGTTTATAGTATGCACACTCTTTTAGATGGTCCGACACTTGATCATGTTTTAGTTAATGACATGTTACTTGTAGAATATAAATAGGATTGTATAAACCTATTCCTATTCTAATAGGATTGTGTAAACCTATTCCTATTCTTATAGGATTGTATAAACCTATTCATATTCTAACACTCCCCTCAAGCTAGTGCATACAATTCATGTACCTAGCTTGTTACATATGTAATTAATACGAGGACCAATGAGGGGCTTGGTGAGATATCTGCAAGTTGATCAGCCGACTTCACAAAATTGACCATCAATCTCAATGTGCTTGTCTTCTCATTAAATACTGGATTTGATGCATAATGTCAGTCAATCTCAATGTGCTTAATCTTCTCATGAAATACTGAATTTGATGCATAATGCCGATAAAACACAGTGATAAAATTACATTATTGAACTTCCCAAACCAAACTTGCAAAGACTGTTCCAGACCATAGAGTGACACACATAATCGACATACAAGGCTACTAAACTCCCTCTAAGCAACAAAGTGCTCAAAATCTAGTATAAAGTATATGGATCATGTTGGAATCAATAGATGAGTCGATATTAAACAAGTCACCGAAAAACTGGCTGGAACATGCTCATATGCCGGAGTATTAGATTTGATGGCTAAAAGTGGTCACAATCTAAGAAATAAAATTATATAGGTAGGGTCGGAATGATGTCACGATCCAACTAGAAAATAGAAATTATATAGGATAGTTCGAATTGATGGAATGATCCCATTGAAAAGGAGAAATAATATGGGTAGGGTCGGAATGATGGCACGACCCTACTGGAAAAGAAAAATTATATAGGAAAGGTCGCATTGATGGAACGACCCCATTGAAAAAGAGAAATTATATTGGTAGGGTTGGAATGATGGAACAACCCTACGCAAATCAGATTTGAGGAGTCACCGGAAAGATGAATGGAACTATGCAAATCAAATCTGAGGAGTCACTGAAAAGACACATGATGCTATGCAACTCAGATATGAGAAAATAGTTCGGAAAAATCCACGGTACTACACAAATTAAATATGAAAAGTAGCCGGAGAGATGCACGGTGCTATGCAAATCAGATATGCAAAAAAAAAAGGTAGT
>JAJONQ010013060.1:0-28278 GCA_036250385.1 Solanum microdontum
GATGCCAACCATACATGACACAAGTGGACCTTAGGGGTTGCTATGGTCATGTCTTTACTATATTGTGAATATAATTGTGATATTGGCTTGAATTTTATGTTGATGATGCAAGTTGGTTTCAAAATCTCATGAATGCATATCTTTTATAAAAATGTCCTTTTTGCATGTTTTAAGGTTTTTATGCATATTTTCATATTTAGTACATATTATGTGCTAACCCCTTTTTCCCTTCTACATCTTATGAGTGTAGGTTCCGGCTAGGACTTCCATTCCCTACTTTGAAGAAGACTTGGAATAGACTTCTCCAAGACTTGTGGTAGGTCCTCAAGATCTGAGGACAAGCATTTGATGCCACTCTATGTTGTTTCTTATTGTACTAGACTTTGTAAACTTTCTATGTACTTCATTCTATGAGACTATGATGTCTAAAGGGCTATTGATCCTATTTGAGATTTTCTATTGTACTTAGATGGTGTATGAGACTAAGCGTCTAGATTCTACTATTTTCCTTTTATGAAAATGAAGTTTGAACTTCGATTGTAAAGTTTTAATTTTCCGCATTATTTCTACTTTCTTATGATATGATGATGCTAGGGCTTGTATGAGACCCCTTCGGGGTTGACTATGCCATGTTTACGTTTAGGGGGTATCCCTTGGTCGTAATAAACTTGTTATCAGAGCATAAGTTATTGGGATAATTCTTAGGTTGATGTCTGAAATACCGCGTCTAGTAGAGTCTTGTTCATGAGTATGAAGCGCGCCACACTTATGAATAAGAGTCTATAAGATGGTTAAGAACTCTCATTTTCTTCATTAATCGTTATTCGTGCTATGGAGTCCTAACTCTATGAAGTCCTTTCTTCTAATCCTTTTCTTTTGATTATAGGCAATGAATACAAGAAGGGCCAATGCAAGAAGGGCACGAGAGGAGAATGTCAATGAGGAGGTTCTCATGCTCCTCAAGACCCTCAAGTCCCTCTTGATGAAGGAGCTATGTCTAATGTGGAGATAAGAGCTGCTCTTCATACCCTAACTCAACTCATGACGGTGCAAACTCAAGCCGTCACCACTCAAGCACAAGGTTTGACGGCCCATGCTAACCGAGATGTGGGGCCCCGAGCAAATCCCAATGGTAGTACCATGGCCTCAAGGTTGAGGGACTTTACCTGTATGAACCCCCCTATGTTATATGGCTCTAAGGTAAATGAGGACCTACAAGAGTTCATAGAGGAGGTCTACAAAATAGTGTTTGCCATGGGAGTTACTTCTATTGAGAATGCCGAGTTAGCCAGGTATCAATTGAAAGATGTAGCCCAAACTTGGTACAATCAATGGAAGGATAATAGGGCTATAGGAGCGGGTCTCGTGACTTGGGAGATATTCAAGAAGGCTTTCCTTGAGAGGTTTTTCCCTCGTGAAAAAAGAGAAGCAAAAGTTGACGAGTTCATCAATCTCCGTCAAGGAGGGATGAGTGTCCAAGAATACTCATTGAAATTCACGAAGTTGTCCAAATATGCTCCCTCTTTGGTTTCTAATCCAAGGGATGAAATGAGTCACTTTGTCATCGGTGTGTCCGATGCTATTGAAAAAGAGTGTCGAACGACAATGCTCCATGACACCATGCATATCTCTAGGTTGATGGTACATGCTCAACAAGTGGAAGAGTCAAGGCTTAGAAAGAAGAATAGAGAGGTGAAAAGGCCAAGGGCCGATGAGGGAAATTCATCTAAAGGTAAGTTTGAAGGTCAAGATGAACCAAGGTTTAAGAAGAGGTTTACCAACCAAATCCCCTTCAATGCTCCTAAGCCTAACAAAGGAAAGGTGGCTACCCCTAAGCCTCAAGGAGGCACTATAGTGGCCCTTATGTTGAAAGAACTAGTTGTGCAAAATGTGGTAAAAAGCATGAAGGGAAATGTATTGCTGGTATGGGTGTGTGCTATGGATGTGGAAAAAGTGGCCACTAATTGAAAGGTTGTCCAACTCATACGACCAAGGGAAGAGAAGGTAATTAGGCTCCCACTAGTGGTTCCAACTTCGATGCTCCCAAGAAGAATCGCTTCTATGCTCTCCAATCTAGAAGTGACCAAGAGGGTTCCCCGGACGTTGTTACCGGTATGTTACAAGTATTTTCAATTGATGTTTTTGCATTATTAGACCCGGTGCTTTGTCTTTTGTTACTCTTTTAGTGGCTATGAAATTTGATGTGCTCCTCGAAACCCTAAAAGAGCCCTTTTCTGTGTCTACCCCGGTAGGTGATTTGATTAGAGCTAAAAGGGTATATAAGGGTTGTCCAATCTCCTTGTCTCATAGGGTCACTTTGGTTGAATTGATAGAACTAGATATGATGGACTTCAATGTCATATTGGGGATGGATTGGTTGCATGCTTGTTTTGCTTCCATAGATTGTAGAACCTGAGTTGTGAAGCTTCAATTTCCTAAGGAGCCCATTTTGGAATGGAAGGGGGGAAACTTAATCCCTAGAGGCCGAATCATTTCATGTCTAAAAACTTGTAAAATGATTTCTAAGGGGTGTATCTATCACATTATAAGAGTTAAAGACCTAGTGTACGAGACTCCTCCTTTAGAGTCGGTCCCCGTAGTAAGGGATTTTTGGAAGTCTTTCCCAATGACTTGCTCGGAATCCCTCCCGAACGGGAAATAGACTTCGGCATTGATTTTTTACCGGATACATACCCCATATCTATTCCCCCTTACCGAATGGCCCTGGTTGAATTGAAGGAATTAAAAGCTTAACTTAAAGATTTGCTAGATAAATTTTTTATTCAACCAAGCATATCTCTATGGGGTGCATCGGTATTGTTTGTGAAGAAGAAAATGAGTCCCTTAGGATGTGTATTGATTACCGACAATTAAACAAGGTCACAATAAAGAGTAAGTACCCACTCCCTAGGATTGACGACTTATTTGACCAACCCCAAGGGGCGAGTTACTTTTCAAAGATTGACTTAAGGTTCGGTTATCACCAACTTAGGATGAGAGGAGTTGATATTCCTAAAACTACCTTCTAAACGAGATATAGTCATTTCAAATTCCTAGTCATGTCTTTTGGTTTCACAAATGCCCCGACGGCAATCATGGACCTTATGAATAGGGTATTCAGGCAATATCTCGATTCGTTTGTGATCGTTTTTATTGATGACATTTTAATATACTCTAAGAGTGAGAGTGAGCGCTTGAAACATTTGAGGATGTTGTTGCAAAGTCCTCAAGGACCAAAGGTTGTATGCTAAGATTAGCAAGTGCGAGTTTTGGCTAAGGTCGGTTGCTTTCTTCGATCACATTATTTTTAGTGAGGGAATAGAAATTGATCCAAAGAAAATAGATGCGATTAAAAATTTGCCTAGACCCCTAAGTCCCACCGATATTCGAAGCTTTTTGGGATTGGCCGGGTAATATAGAAGATTTGTAGAGGGCTTCTCATTTATTGCTTTTCCATTAATGACCTTGACCCCAAAAGAAGTCCAAGTTCAAATGGTCGGAGTCTTGTGAAAAGAGTTTTCAAGAGTTGAATGATAAACTCACCTCCGCTTCGGTGTTAACCTTACCAGAGGGTACCAATGGATTTGTACTGTATTGTGATGCTTCGAGGGTAGGGTTGGGATGTGTTCTAATGCAATATGGGAAGGTAATTGCCTCTGCTTCAAGGCAATTAAAGATACATGAGAAGAACTACCCAACCCATGACTTTGCATTAGCGGCAATGGTTTTTTCCTTGAAGATATAGAGACACTATCTCTATGGGGTACACGTAGATGTGTTTACCGACCACAAGAGTCTCTAATATGTGTTTAGCCAAAAAGATTTGAATCTCTGACAAAGAAGGTGGTTGGAACTCTTGAAAGATTATGACATGAGTGTCCTATACCACCTCGAAAAAGCTAATGTGGTTGCGGATGCCTTGAGTAGATTGTCTATGGGTAGTGTTACTCATATAGAGGATGGGAAGAAGGAATTGGTCTGTGATGTGCATAGGTTGGCCCGATTGGGTGTGCAAGTAGTGGATTCCACAAGGGTGAAGTCATGATTCATCATAGTTCCGAATCATCCTTTGTTGTTGATGTGAAGTCTAAGCAACATCTTGATCCTATTTTGATGGAATTGAAAGAATTGGTTCTCGATAAGTCCATTGAGGTTTTCTCCCAAGGGGGAGATGAGGTGCTTAGGTACCAAGGTAGGTTGTGTGTGCCGAATGTTAATGGTTTGAGGGAGAAAATTCTAGAAGAGGCTCATGGTTCGCGATAATCTATTCATCCGGGAGCCACCAAGATGTACCATGACCTACGAGAAGTCTATTGGTGGAATGACATGAAGAAGGATATAGTGGGTTTTGTAGCCAAATGTCCGAATTGTCAACAAGTTAAGGCCGAGCACATGAAACCCGGATATTTGCTTCAAGATATTAATATTCCCACTTGGAAGTGGGAGGAGGTGAATATGGACTTTGTTGTGGGGTTGCCTCGTACAAAAAAGCAACATGATTCCATATGGGTCATTGTGGATAGATTGACCAAGTCCGCTCACTTTATTCCCATTAAGGTTACCTTGTCGGCAGAAGATTATGCCAAATTGTACATTAAAAAGGTGGTGAAACTGCATGGGGTTCCCTTGTCTATCATATCGAATTGGGGTGCTCAATTTTCTTCACATTTTTGGAAAGCTTTTCAGCAAGGGCTTGGTACCAATGTTAAACTTAGTACCGCTTTCCACCCTCAAATGGATGGTCAAGCCGAACACACCATTCAAACCCTAGAAGACATGTTGAAAACATGCGTCATTGATTTCAAGGGTAGTTGGGACGATCATCTTCCATTGATCAAATTTGCCTACAACAATAGTTACCACTCAAGCATTGCCATGGCTCCGTTTGAAGCACTATATGGTAGGAGGTGTAGATCACCGGTGGGTTGGTTTGAAATAGGCGAGTTTGCTTTAATTGGTCCCGAACTAGTCAATGATGCCATTGAGAAAGTTTGACTCATTAGAGAGAGGTTGAAGATGGTCCAAAGTCGACAAAAGTCCTATGTTGACAATAAAAGAAGAGATCTTGAATTTGAGGTTGGTGATTGAGTCTACTTGAAAATCTCACCTATGAAAGGTGTGATGAGGTTTGGCAAGAAGGAGAAACTTAGTCCCTGATATGTGGGTCCATACCAAGTCTTAGAGCATATTGGGAAAGTTGCTTATGAGGTGGACTTGCCAAATGAGTTGGCTCCGGTTCACCTGGTGTTTCATGTTTCTATGCTCAAGAAGTGTATTGGAGACCCGATTTCCCTTCTTCCGTTAGAAGGTTTAGGAGTTGATGAGAACCTTTCATATGAAGAGGTCCCGATTGAGATTTTAGATAGGCAAGTGAAGAGGTTGAGAAACAAGGAAGTAGCCTCCGTTAAGGTTCTTTGGAGGAACCACCTTGTTGAGGGTGCTACATTGGAGTCCGAGACCGATATGATGTCCCGCTACCCTCATCTTTTTCTTTCTACTCCTACCTAAAATTGAGGTAAGTAGTTCCTCTTAAGTTTAGTAATTTGGGAGTCATGTGTATTTTTGTGAGTTTCATGATTTCCTTATGTTGTGCATGTTCTTGTGACAATTCATGATTTGCATATATTGAGTTTTCATGGATTACATATTCCTCATGTTGATTGCATATTTCTTATATGATGAGTGTAATTTTTAATTTCATGAGGTGAAATTATGAACATGTTTAGTTATATTGATGAATGACTTATTGGCTCTATATTGTTGTGTTGAGCTTATTTGGGTTGGAGAAGTTAGTTCCTCCTATATTAATGAGAATTCATGAGTTTCCATGCATATTGAGTTGGTAGATGTAGTTCCTACTTTCTTGCAATGCGTTGACCATGTCTTATAATGGGGTTGATGTTTCCTCCTATGAGTCTTGCATTTTTGTTTTTGTTGCATACTCGTTAGGCTACTAGTCTTGAGTCTACACTTCCGTAAGGTGTCTAGATTTTCATTTGAGGACGAATGTCCCTAAGGGGGAGATAATGTAACACCCAGGAAAATGGTGGGATAAACTAGAGCCTCATTGTGTGGGTTAGAGTAACCTTAAAGCAACGACTAGGCTGTCTTCGAGCTTAAATGGTTAAGGGAGGAGTCTAGGGTGAAGTCTAGGACTTTAAACTACCTAAGAAAAATGAAGGAAAAATAATAGTACCTCAAGACCATTCGACGATGGGCAGTACCTTCGCCCATGAGCCTTGGTGATGCACCAAAGGGCTCTTATCGCCTAATGGACATCCTCCTCACTAGTCCTAGCTACTGTAACAAAGGGCGAGATGGGCTGAGGGTCGCCCAATGGGCGAGGTTCAGCGTGAGAAGGCTATAATTTGGAGTTTAATGAAGGGTCTTTTAGTAAATCTTTACTAAACTTAAACCAACACTTTCTACTCTTTTCCTACCAAATATAAATACTTTTTAGAGTCAAATTCTCCCTTTTTAATCACTCTTAAAAAGAAATAAAAGAAGACCCAAATCCTTTCAATATTTCTTTATCTAGAAATTCCTCCATTGAAGAACACCAAGAACTTGAAGATTAGGGTTCAAGCCCCAAGATTTTCACTTTAATTCGTGGACAAGGCTTCTATTAAGGTATGGGGATCTTGATTCATGAATTAGTTCATGAAACCTTTAAAACTCTTATTTCGAAATTGGTATCTTGACTAAAAACTAGGGTTTCTATTCTAGCCATGGGTTCATCCTAAAAACGTTTTCATTATGTTATTTGACTTATATCATGGATGAATTGATGTTAATTGGTAATTTCTATTGTAAAAATCCCCGTGAACCCATGTGCACCCCATGACCCCAATTTCACGAATGTTAGTGAAGGTATTGATACAAGATGATTACTATGAATTGTATCTATGATTATTTGGTTGTTGAATCTTGTTTCCTCATGCCTATTGTAGTATATTTAGGTGTAATTGTGATACTTGATTCATGACCTTGAAAGGGGTAAACTTCTAGGGTTATGTACATATTGAGGAATGTTGTATATGAACTTGGGATTTACCTGAAGGGTAAAGGTTCCATGACAATGGTGCAAAGTGAGGTATTGGTGAATGGTACTTCTTCCCTTATCCTTTACATATGATATTGCATAAATTGCTTAGAATGATGTTTATGTACTGTGTTGATTGAAATTATAGTTCTCATGAAGACACTATGAATGTTAATGTGAAAGTTCTACTCACATGCTAATGTTGATTCTAGGTTGAAAGTGCATTCTCACCTTAATGAATCTATGAGCTACTTATTGAATTGTATTGAATGAAGGGTTGAACAATCCTTCACACATGTAGATACAATGGAAATACTAATGATAATAGTTTGGGAAATAATACTAAGCACCGAGTGGATATTGCCAATGAGGAAAAGACCCTCCCGTTAATGCAAGAGGTTGGGTCATCTTAGTAAACTTATGAGATAGGGACTCCTCCGTTAATGCAAGAGGTAGAGCTTCTAGAAGCAATCTCCCTATCCCATAACTATGTGCCAACATAGGACTTAGCTAGTGGATCCACCTTATAGTTATATACTTAGTTCTACCTTAGGCAAGTAGAACGCCTCTTTTCAGTGTGGGGTTTAGACACCGGATTCCATGTAGCTCTCATGGTCTATGTCGGTTATGATTGTTTTTCCCTGGATAATGAGATAATGGATGAAGCATGAACTACTCTATAGCTTCTTAGTAAGGTTCCTAGGTAGGAGTGGGGGTATGTGACTTCACTTTAACATTGTCCTAATAAACTTGGTAGGATGATATAGATGGTTCTCATTACTATGTTGAGACATGAATGCATGCATGTATATTGAATGGATAGTTGCTATGAATGACTTGTCCTTATATTCAAATGTTATATATGACTAATCTTTTACTTATGATTATCGAATGTGATGAAGTCTAAAAGTAATATGTGTGACCAAGGTAGTTCCTAAGGAATGCTTAGTAAGGTTGGTATTATGAGATGCCAACCATACATGACACAAGTGGACCTTAGGGGTTGCTATGGTCATGTCTTTACTATATTGTGAATATAATTGTGATATTGGCTTGAATTTTATGTTGATGATGCAAGTTGGTTTCAAAATCTCATGAATGCATATCTTTTATAAAAATGTCCTTTTTGCATGTTTTAAGGTTTTTATGCATATTTTCATATTTAGTACATATTATGTGCTAACCCTTTTTTCCCTTCTACATCTTATGAGTGTAGGTTCCGGCTAGGACTTCCATTCCCTACTTTGAAGAAGACTTGGAATAGACTTCTCCAAGACTTGTGGTAGGTCCTCAAGATCTGAGGACAAGCATTTGATGCCACTCTATGTTGTTTCTTATTGTACTAGACTTTGTAAACTTTCTATGTACTTCATTCTACGAGACTATGATGTCTAAAGGGCTATTGACCCTATTTGAGATTTTCTATTGTACTTAGATGGTGTATGAGACTAAGAGTCTAGATTCTACTATTTTCCTTTTATGAAAATGAAGTTTGAACTTCGATTGTAAAGTTTTAATTTTCCGCATTACTTCTACTTTCTTATGATATGATGATGCTAGGGCTTGTATGAGACCCCTTCGGGATTGACTATGCCATGTTTACGTTTAGTGGGTACCCCTAGGTTATGACAATACCCCAACAAGTGGTATCAGAGCACACGGTTCGATGATCCAATGGTTGAACAAGATTGGAGACAGGTTCACGTGATTTCAAATCAATTTTCAATCAATGTGATGATAATAATTTTTGTGTTACTACATGTGGAGAAAAATTTCAAATATATTTCAACATATCCTGCTGCTCTATCCTTAAAAATAAAATCAACTTTCAATCCCAACAAACTTTTAATGCTCGGGCTCCACTTATAACTTATGTATTTTTACTTTTAACGCATGAGCTCCACTTTTAACTCATGCATCTTACTTTTAGCGGATGAACTCCACTTTCAACTCATGCATATTACTTTTAACGCATGAGCTCCACTTTCAACCATGTTCATAACTTTTAACACATGGCTTCAATTTTTAACCCATATGAACTTTTAACCATGGTAAGCAGCAGTGATACATGAAGATTGTATGAAGAAAGAGGATCAAGAAAATTCAAGCCAAAAAGGGAGATTTGTTAGAGTTTTGCCCTGATTTTCTTACCTTATTTGAAGTTTATTTTTTCCTAAAAGAAAAGACAAAACATTACCATAAATGTTTTTACTTTTTCTGAAAGGAAAATATAATTTTCTTCCATATTTGGTTTATTCTTTCCTTAGAGGAAAAGTTTGGAGATCTCTAAATTGAAGATCCTTATTCTCATAGCATAACACAATAACATCCACAATATAGACGTTTAAAAGTTTAGTTTATGGGGAGATTTTATTCTGTCAACAGTTTTATTACTTTTATTTTATATTAGTTTTCATATAATAATATTTTGATTTTTAGTATAAGTTTGTCATATGATTTATCAACCATATGATATGCAATTGTAAATTTCCGCATGACTCCCTAATCAACCTTCATAACCCAACAATATGTTGGTGAAGTCTCATTCAAAATCAAAGTTTTAAGATCATCTAGCTCTCCTTGCATGTTGCTAGCTCCATCATTACCTTGTCCACGTATTAGGGATGGACTTAATGAATGATCTTTAAGAAAAAAGTAGATCGTCTCCTGAACGAGTAGATGTACACTAACATGAGTGATACCAAAAATTCACTTTATTACTTCGCCTTCTTTGTTAACATATCTCAAAAAACAAGTGTCATTTTCTCCTTATGTGATATATCTTTTGATTCATCGACTAATATTTCAAAATAATCCCCATCTAAATCTGCAAGGATAACTTTAAAAATTTTCTTAGCACAAAAATCATCAACATCCTTTTGAATACTGGGAGAATACATCATTTCATTTATTGAGTGTTTTCTAAAATAATACTTCAAACATCTTCATCAATATCTCCATATCATTGCAAAATTTCAAGAAAATTACCTCTATTTGAAGAAGACCAACTCTCATCATGTCCACAAAATGATTGATTTAAGGTCGAAAGTGTCAATTAGGTTTAGTTTTCTTAGAGAAACTAAACGGGTGGGTGAGATAAAATGGATTAGGGTAAAATAAAATGGATTTGGGTGAAATGAAATAGGTTATTTAATACGTGGCTTCACTAGGAGGCAAGTGACTCTCACTCTATACATAATGCCTGGGGTTGAGTGACAGAAGGGATAAATAAATACACTTTTGCATGCTTAAGGTATGTAATAGATAGCCCTAATAGTAGAATCATCTAACTGACTTTTCGGTATAAGTTAGGGGGCAATTTATGCCTTTCCCCTTTTACAATGTGGACTTATCATGTGTACTCCAATTTGACGAATTAACCCAATAAAATTGGATTTCTATTTATTGGACTTATATAATTAATTCAATTATATTAATTTAGAAAAAATATTTCAATTTATATACCTTGATCCATTATTTTATGAATATTTAAATTCAATAAAATTTACATTGTTACATGTGTGAATAACTTTTTAAATTGTTTATTTAATTTGAAAATTTATTTATTGTGATAAAGAAAAAGCTGATGAAGTGAAAGAGTCCAAAAAGAGAACGCACACTCTCTCTCTCCTTCCCTTTAATCGCACAGTACTCTAGAGACCAGTCAAGTGAGTACAACTACACTCTCTCTCAAACTGAGCTTTCTTGTCGGAAAATTTTCAAGCTTCCTTATCGCCGGCGACTTTCTCCGTTTCCGTCCGGTAAGGCGTAACTTCTTTCTCCTGTTTCCAACTTTCTCTTCTTTTTGTTAGAAAGATTTCATATTGTTATTTGCTTTGTGTGTGTAGAGTACTCATTATCTGTTATTTTTTTCCGTCTTAATTTTTGGGTTTTTAAGGGTAAATTCCATTTTAATAACTCTATTTGCTGATAAGTGTACTATTTTCCCCTTTTGGGGTTTTTTTTTTTGACAAAAAATCTTGGATGAAGTGCTTGTTGGCACTTCAAATTTCTTGGTGCTCTATGTTGAATTTAAGGTGATTTTCTTTTTTCTGTTTTTTTTTTGTTATTTTAAAGGTTTTGGTTTGATAAGTTGTGGATTCTGTAAAGTTTTAGTCTTGCTTATTTAGGAATTCCGATAATCATCATTGTTGAATTGGAAGAGATAACCTTATACATATTAGCCCTGAATTTATACTCCCTCCTTTCCATTCCATATGATGTAGTTTGACTACTCAGAGTTTTTTAAAAAATCAAAGATTTTTGAAATTTGTGGTAAAAAAATGAGGTTTGTGTGACTATTAGTCATTGCATTAGGGGTAAAAAGAGTATTTAGAAGTTAAATTGTTGCTAAATGTAAAAATGTGTCATTCTTTTTTGGACTGACTGGAAAGGGAAGTGAATCATAGATATTGGGATAGAGGGAGTAGTTATTTGCAAGGGTTTAGGTTGAAGAGTAAGTTTTGCTTATACTTTTTCTCTCGTGTTGTTTGCCCAAGATTGTTAATAGCACATATAGGTAAAATTCAATAACGAGTTCATGATGAGGTGAAAAGTGGTTCCAATAATGTTGAGCTTACATGAAGTCATTTTGATGTAGTTTCTTTTTTTATGATTTTTGCAGCATATATATCGTGTGGCTTTAGCTTCAATTTGACGACTTTGCAATTCATGTTGTTTTAAGTTTGCTGTGGAAGTTTCAGTACCTCTTTGTATGACCTTTCAAAAGCTTAATGATTCGGAAAAAAGTGTTCTTGACTTACAAGCGAAAGAGGCTACCAGGTTCTGATCTTTTTCCGGAAAATGGGACTCATAATACACCTTCTGAGTGTAGAAAATCAAAGGCCGTAGCCCCTTTGCTGGAGGAAGAGGAGAAGTATGACAACCCTAGCTTCAAGGATGAAAAGAAAGACTTTGAGGTAAGATCTTTGATATACCGTACTCCAATTGGTTTATGAAACCAAACATTCTATTGGAGGCATGAGGTCTTTCTTGTGCTTTTGATTGAGGTGTAGTAGTAATAGTAGTAGTTGTTGTTGTATGAGGTCCTTTTTTGTGGCTTGATTTTCTTTGGATAGTCATCTTCTAATTTATGTCGTCACATTTGTGTTAATGTAACTGTGGCAACTATTCTGAATTAAATTGTTATCTACATATGGATCATCTCCTAGATTTTGACTTACTAGTGATTCTTCATAATCAATAAACACAGATGTGTAGTGTGGTGCATGATCCCAACACTTGTATCTCTTGCTTTCAGACGTACATTAGGCAAATGCTAATTATATGATTATTAGCTACTGTCTCTAATAGCCGTTCAATCTGTGTCTCTCTTTCTCTCTGTCATTGTTTTGCTTTAGGGAAATTGTTTACTTGCAATTAGAATGACAACTAGGATGAAGAGTATATTAGGGTAAATTCAAGAGTTCATGGTGTTCTTCTTGTGATGAATTGCTTAAGTTGTATATACTGAAACATGTCTGCTTGTGCTTACATGATAGAACTGTTAGGGGTGGGTGCAAACTGACTGAAACAATAGTGACAAAAGAACTCCTTATGACGGGGTGTGGGTTTAGAAATTGGTATGGGAAGTGTGAGAGCGTAGAGTTTGGCAGAGTTTTCATAAGTAGAACTTGATTTTTCATTTTTTGTCAGAAAACCAAGTTTTTTTATAGTACATGGTCCAAAAGGTCATGTAGTGGTTGAAACATGGGAGTGACAATTCAGGGATCCCAAGTTTGAATCCCAGCTATAACCCTCGATGTGAGCTCATTTTCTCTGACCATAGCGAGCAGGATCACTTTCGCAATCTTGTGCTAGTGGATTTGGCAAGTTGCCCAGTTGAATGGTTGAGGAGCATGCAAGTTGGTCCAGACATATCAATTAAGAAAAATCTCTCTTTTGTACGTGATAAGCAATCACTTGTTGAGTTTATAAGCTTCTACTAGATCAAACAAACCGTTGTTGAATTATGTTGGTTGAACTTTTTATATAGGGTAAATATAATCTTCTCCCGCTTTCGTCCTACTATCAAATTAATTGTGAAGATGCAGTCATCCCCTTTATTTTCTGTGTTCCTAGTATTAAACTTGTGAAACTATTGGAGATGCTTTCTTCCATCGTGAACTGATCTGTTAACACAAGACAACCTTGTTAATCTGAAGGTAAATCAATTTAACACAAGCATGTTCACACAACTTGTCAATTTTTTTTCCTAGGTCTTCATTACTAGTGTGCTATCCATGTTGATTGGTCTTCGCACTTCTACACCACCCCCCCCTCAAAAATCCTGCTGCATCACTCCATCTGATCTATACTTCTTTCCCTGCTGCTCAGTTGTAGCCTAGCTGGATCACCATAATCCCTTTAAATTTCTTCAAGTTACGCTATGCACATTTCCTGCTTCTCCTATCTTGCATGATAAAGCAAAGAGAAAAGAAAGATAAATAATAGAAAAAAGGATTGAATTGAACAACCGTACATGCATCTTATGCAGAAACAACTGATTGGACATAGTTGATTTCAACATTCTCTTTTAAGTTTACTTCTGTATTTCTTAAGGATGAAAATAGTGCGCACCATTGAAAAATTATTTGTATCAACTTGCACATTTAAATGCCTGTTCCTTGTCAAAATCAAGATAGCAGATGGGTAATTGAGTTACTGGAATTATTTTATACTTGTATGATGTGTTCAGGATTTTTATTATGACTTTTTAGGGGCTGCGACTGTTAGATAGTCAAGCTTAGCCTGAGAGATGGATTTTGAGCTTCAATGTGACTTTTGGTGGCATTGTGATTTTCATTGAAACAATCTTCTTCTTGCCTAAACTTCCCAAGTTGCTTAATTGCCATTCATCTTTGCAGGATAATTCTGAAAAAGTTCAGTCTTCAAAGGGTTCCAAAGGGCCTCTCTCTGAAGGAGAATCGAGGAGTTCACAGAAGAGATTATGTTCTTGCATTATTTCAGGCAGTTTATGTGATAGTAAGTGCACCCAGAAGTTTTCTCGTTCCCCGTTGACAGGATTGAATTCTTCGAGAGAACAGGATTTGGTCTCCCCAAGTTCTGGTGGTGAGAAGGGATGCAATCTTCAGGATTCTGATTCCTCTAATTTGGTAAAACCGAGTCCGGAAGAAGCTGACACACTAAAGGATATCTCTCTGATCCCCTCTGTAAATGCAGTTAGTACAAGTAAATTGTCTTCCAGTCTGATTACTTTTCAGCGAAGAGCCAAGCGGGACAAGGATGCAGGCTGGGCAGATGCCAAGGGCAATCTTGAAGCTGAAGATGTTGCTTGCTTATCAGTTCTAAATACTGCATGTCTTGTCGCTCCTCATGACACTGAAAAATCAGTTGCTAAGAGTTGCTTGGTGGATCTTTCAGCAGATTTTAAGCATCCAGAGGTTAATCCTTATCCTAGACAAGCCACTTCATTGCTAGTAATGAAAAGAACTTTTGTCCGTTGATTTTTAGATGATACTAGAAAGTGTGCCATATTAAACTTATTCATAATCTGAAACATATCTAACCAGTTTTCGGAGATCAATGCTGATTATTCATAATCTTTTCTAATTTATTTTATAGTTATTCGTATTCCTAAACTAAAAGTGCAAAAATGGCAGAAACAAAACACAAATAGATTATGCATTTGTAGGATAGCCATAGTATTTCTCTAGACTCTTACTTTGAATACATGAGACAAATATTTATACTCATCCCATTTTTCCTTCGACTGTTACAAATATTATATTCTGTGTTTCTTGTATGAGTTCTTAGTAACCATGAGCATGCAGATTGAAGCCTAGACTCTGCTGACTTTTGCAATATAGGGTATTAAATTGATGTCTAGATTTATTTTATTTTTGAGGGCACTTAGACTAATATTTCTTGGTTTTCATCTAATTTGTTTGTTTTGTTTCTATGTATGTTTGGATTTGGTTTTAGGAGATATTATTTTGGGATGTTCTGAGAGTTTTTTTTGTTTTTATTTTCAGAAACATAAAATAAAAAATATTTGTATAAGAAAACAAACAACCGTGCAAAAACAGAACATTCTTTTTCTATGTCCAGACAAGGCTCAACCACAGTATTTCAAATGGATTATGTAAATTTACTTGCTTTCCTATAACTGCAGATACTAGCCTACAGGTTCTGTAATTTGAGAGACAAATTCACTTTGCATGAGACTTTTTTTTCTGCATCCTGCTTGAACTGGTTACTTGGTTTTCTCCTTTGACATGTTAAACTATGTGAAGGCATTGATAACTCAGGTTGGTGGAACCTGCTTGCTGCTCTGTTCGTCTTTGCTGTCCTACTAAACACCCGATGAAGACTGACATGCTAATTATTTCTCTAGAAAATCATGTGATTCCAATGTTAACCAAGTTTTTATTTTGTTATAGACAACCAACGGAGGTGACACTTATCGTGCATGTGCTGGATCTCCTTCACAGATGAAGATGTAAGCTTAACTATCGTCTACTCTTGCCTTATAGTGAAGTTAGGGGACAGGTTTAATGAAAGATTCTTGTCTGGAAATGTAACCTAGTTGAAGATATTCAATTTTAATTCCTGGATTTTGCTTGTACAGATTGTTAGATGTTAATGAACAGCCTATCTCAGTGAAGGAAGCTCCACCAATCGACGAAGTAGCTGATCCAAATTCTGGAGTAGGTTTCTCTGGTTTGGATGACGGTGTTGCTTCAGATGCTTTCAAGGAGTCATCGTTTCATAGCCCTCAGGACCCTTCTTTTGATGGTTTGTCCAGAACTGAAGTGCCAATATCGTCTCCCTTAGAGGTTGCAAGTAACAGTGGTTCCCAAGCTTTAGATATATCTATACCTTGTGGTATGTATTTTTATTTGGTTTTATCCTCCTGGATTTAAGATATATGTTTTTATAGGAGCTCGTGTTCATGAATTTTATGTGTCTCAGTATGCTTCTGTTTTAAATTACCATGTTCAGACAGTGATGACAAAATGGACCGCAATAGGTCAGAACAAGCATCTGATGAACACCTCATTCCAACTGCACTGGAAGTTCAGCTGAACCCTCCTTGCTCCTTGAATGGAAATGATTCCATGGTTTTACATAGGGTGCCTTCTGATAAAAGTTTGGAATTACTTGACAACAAGCCCGAGAAGATAACTCCAATTCATGCAGAGTTGCCTGAAGCTGGTTGCTTATCTGGAAAAGCAATGGTTGATAGTTGTGCAGGCAGTTCTTCGAAGAATGATTTACTGCAGGTATGTGTAGTGTTAAAGAAACTGCTGCTCATCTCAATCTCTACCAGTTTTCTGTGATGCTGTGCACTTCCAATTGAGTCTTTGACGTTTGATTGAGATGCATTAAATTGTTTGCTTTCAGCTTTTGTCGGAAGATAGAACCTACAACTTTTTCCCATTAGCAAGCCTGCAGGAAAATGAGAGTGCTCATGCTAATTCTAAAGAAGGAAAAGCTTCCTCGTTAGAAGACAAGAGACATTGTGCGTTTACTATAGCAGAATCCTCAGATTTTCTTGGTTTGTCACTGCCAAGTCAGGCCTTAGTTTCGAGATCCTCACAGTTGGCTGACGTATGGAATCAACCAAGTGAATTCATTCAAGGAGCAGCTTCTCAGTTTTCTGTTGATGCATCAATGCTTCACCGACATCAAATGATCCTGGATAACATTCTTAATAGAGCAAGATCTCAAAACGGAAACAAGAGGAGATTTGCAGAAAAATTAGGGTCTCCAACCATGTGGTCAGAAGAGGAGCTAGATTCTCTTTGGATTGGTGTGAGGCGGCATGGAAGAGGTAACTGGGATGTGATGTTGAGGGATCCAAGACTGCGCTTTTTTTCCTGGAGGACACCAACAGACTTGGCAGAACGGTGGATGGAGGAACAGTCGAAACTTTTACATGGAAAATCCATTTCCCCTGTGAGACAGTTACATAAAGCTGATGTTTCATCCCATGGTATGGATGATGTTCAACTTTCACTTGGGCATGCACATTCCCAGTCGGAGGGGAACATCCGGAGCCAAATACCATTTCATTTTCCAAATGTTCAAAGTACTTCGCACAAATTACTTCACCTGGCTACAACAAATGTAGGGACCTTAGATTCTCTCTGTCTCAGGGGAAAACACAAAAGAGCTAGATTCAATCAATCCGAGAACTCTGCAGGTTCAGGTGTTGAATGTTCATTCAGTTCTCGAATTATGAACAGAGTGTCTGAAGTAGGTAATTTGCCTCACTGGCTTAAGGAAGTGGTTGCTATCCCACCCAGGCCTCCTGGATTTGCCCCAGATTCTTCATGGTTTATCCATCCATGGATTGGTCCACCGTTTTCTGAACCTAACCGAGCTCATTATGAATCAATGAACAGACTGAGCGACTTGTACAGTACACCAAAAACTGAGCTGAATAATGGTAATGCTGATTGTGCTCATCTCCATATGAGAGAGGGGAAGCAACATTGTAAGACAGAAGCAGATAAAAAAGTTGAGCTGATTGTCATCAATAGCGACGCCTCATCAGAGGAGACGATATCAGATGATTGTAATGTAAGGCATTAGCTTAAGTGGGGATTTCATAATTCAACAATAGTTAAGCTTGTATAAAAGTAGTTTAAGTATCTCAGCTATTTCTCGAGGGCGAGATTAGCTGAATGAGGTAGTTTTTATTTTCCCAAATTCTTATTTTAGCTATTTGCTGGTAGCTGAATGTTGTAAACTCACTTTAGTTCCTAATTAGGGATTGGATCAAAGCCAAGCAAATCCAAACTCCTTCATAAACTCAAGGCTGGTAAGCTTTCTACCTTTGCAAAATGTGATATAAGTCCAGGCTAATGATCATAATAGTGAGAGTTTGGCATGAAGGAGCGCATTTTATGATATTTGGTAAACTAATGACTAATAATTTTTCTAGGAGTGTTAAATGTGGCCCAAATAATAGTGTGATTGGATACATAATAATGAAAAAAAATGAGTCAAGAATGATAGTGACTTGACAGATTTACTGTTTGTAGGGAGAGTTAATTAAATCTACACTTTAAACTAAAAGGTAAAGTAGGTGTACAATGCGCAGTAAAAAAGTGATTTTATGTAACGTATCTGCAGTCCTTTTTGACTTCTAGGATCCCTTCTTCCTGCAAGACCTTCTCTGTAGCCTTGAAATGTGGTTTATGACTTGTGGAAAAGGATGACACGATAAACGAGGCAAACCATATGCTTGCGGTGAATAAATTCTAATTGGGTAATGCTAAATGGCTAGAATTTGGTCAGAAATTTAAAAAAATTATAATATATTTTTTATTTTAAAATAAACTGACCATTTTTTAGTTAAAAGATATTAAAATTAAAAAGGTAAAAATGTTTAAAAAGGTAAAATAACATAGGTAAATATCATTCTGGCCAAAAAGATTTTTCCTTCTAAAATTTGAAGTCGGTTGAAGTTTGATCAAAGTCAATTATTTGGGTAAACAAGCGTGAAATTGATTTTGACGGTTTCATTTATTGGAGCATCAAAAGTCAGTTAAGATAATATTTAATAATTAAGTCGGTATTAGTGTTTCATAGTCCTTGCTTATTTAGGAATCTGCATTAGCTATATCAGCAGATATTATTTATGTAGTTCAATTAGTTTAGGAGTCTTATTAGTTCTTTGTAACTCTATTTAATACCTTCAGCCTTCATTAATAAAGTATCATTTTCCAGAACCTATTGAGTCTTTACATGGTATCAGGGCTCTTACGCTCTAACGAGAACGATCCATTTTTTTTCCTTCCTTCTCCTCACGCAGATCAACAACATGACCAATCACAATGGCAACAATCCTAGAGTTGTCAATGCTGATAACACGATGGGTACCAACAATATCATTCAGTTCAATCCTGCGTCCCAATTACCCCTCAAACTAAGCGGTGGTCACAACTTCGCCACCTGGAAAGCCCAATTCTCCATGCTTATGTATGGCTACAACCTCTTTGGCCATCTCAATGGGACGACTCCGGCCCCCAATCGCACGATTACCCTAGGCATGAACACATCTCCTAATCCTACCTTCTTAACTTGGTTCCGTCAGGACAAACTCATCTAGAATACCCTCATGGATTCTGTCGAACCCACCATTGCTCCTACTGTTGCTGCCGCTGACTCGGCTAAATCAGCTTGAGATGCTTTACATACCATGCGAACAAATCTCAAACTCGGGTCTTTAGTTTGCGTGATCAGCTTGCCCGTGTCACTAAAGAATCTCGCTCCATTACTGATTATCATTACACTATTCGGTCTCTTTCGGATGAGTTAGCCACTGCTGGTGCTCCTGTGTCCAATCCTGAACTCATCGTCAAAATACTCAGTGGTCTAGGTCCTGAGTTTCGTGAGATCTCTGCTGCCATTCGTGCACGTGATGCGACTATCTCCTATGAGGAATTGTTTGAAAAACTGCTGGACTATGAACTTTTCCTTTGCCATGAGGATGCTAAGAAACTGTCTAGTCCTATCACTGCTGCAATCGCTACTCCCACCAAATCCAATACCAATAATCCAATACCAATAATCGCAACAGTCGCAGGCAGACCAACAATTCTCAACAATGGCGCCAGAACTCACATCCAAATACTCCACCATAATGGCAGTCCAACTCAAATCCAAATGGTGTTACTCGATGTCAACTATGTAATAGGATTGGCCACACCGCCAATGTCTACCGCTCGGAGTCTCACAATCACTTTGAAGCCAAAGCCAACTATGCAACTGGGTTTACTACCGCAGCCGACCCTTGGATAGTTGATTCAAGAGTCACCCATCACATCACAACATAATCACACAATCTATAATCGTACCATGGTACCAAGGATGTATCCATAGATGATGGTAAGAAAATTCCCATCTCTCACACTCGTTCTACTCAATTAAATGCATCAAACAATGTTTTCAAGTTAACCCACACTTTGTGTGCCCCTTCCATTAAACACAAACTTCTATATGTTTCTAACTTTTGTCAAGACAATCTAAAGTCTATTGAATTTTTTACTTTTGACTTTGTTGTGAAGGATTTGAAAACGCGGAAATCGTTGGTGCACGGCCGGACCAACAATGGACTGTATAAGTGGCCTGTCTCACATCCTCAAGCTCACATGACTGCACCATCCATTTCTCTCACTACTTGGCATCAACATCTTGGTCATCCTTACTCTAGAGTTCTTAGGTTTATTTTAAATAAATTCTTGCTACCGTTTCATGAGTGAGACAAACTCTTCCATTGCAATTCTTGTTAATCTAATAAAGCCCATCGACATCCTTTTACTCAATTATCATTGTGTAGCTCTAAACCGCTTCAATTATTTTTAGTTATTTATAGGGGCCATTACCGATTTTATCTCTTGACAAGAAGCTGTATTATTGTATCTTTGTTGACCAATATACAAAATACACTTGGCTCTACACATTAACTAAAAAAAGTGAAGTCAAAGACATCTTTCAAAAATTTCATTCTTTGATGGAAAAACATTTTGACATAAATTTTTTATCATTGTATACTGATGGCGGAGGAGAGTATAAAAGTTTTTGACTCTTATCTTTCACTTCACAACATTGAACACGTCTCCACCCCACCCTATACGCTTCAACGAGTTGCACTTGCAGAACGACGACATCGTCATATCGTTGAAACTGCAAAAACACTTGCAAAAACACTCTTACATGAGGCATCCCTTCCACCCCAATTTTGGTCTTTCACGTGTCATCATAGTGTCTACCTTATCAATCGTCTGCCAACCTCTCACCTAGATAGTCAATCTCCATTCCAACGATTACTTGGTAAATCACCCGATTATAACTCCCTACGGATTTTTGGTTGTTTATGCTATCCATGGTTTAAAACCATACTCCAAAAATAAACTTGAACCAAAATCTACCCCGTGTGTCTATCTCAGATTCTCCTTATCTCATCACTGTCACCAATGTTTTGATCCAATTTCTGCAAAGGTGTATTTATCCCGCGATGTGCGATTTATTGAGCATATTTTTCCATTTAAAAATTTGTTCTTCAATACTACCATTAAATCAGCTCACCTGGAATGGGCAAAAACCACAATGCCAAATTCTTTAGACCCCACGCCTAAAATTCCTATAGTTACAGATCTTCCCTCCTATTAGAAATAGAAGCTCGCACAATAACAAATTTTCTGTCATCGTTTACTCCTTCTCCAGCCAGTTTCAAGGCAACTCATACTCCAGTCCTCATCCGACAATGCATTAGTGGCGAACGCAGCTTCACCTCCTGCACCTTTCCTTTCTCCAGGTAAATTTCCATCTACCTTATCTCTTATAATTCCCTCTTCCCAAAACCCATCTTTTGTACCTATTGCCCAGTGTCTCCCACCACCACGCCTCCCCACAAATTCACACACGCCTTTCCTTTTAAACACACATAGCAACTCGTCTCCTCTCATTGTCTATCAACTTCGAAACACCAACACGTCAACCCACCTGGACCCTCGGCCAGCCAGGCCTATCACTGATTTGGAACTCGCTACTTCACCGCCTAACTGTTCCTTTCCTCCTACACGTGCTATCACTCGATCCCAAAACAACATCAACAAACCCAAACAAATTTTTTATTACCTAGCCAAATTGAAAGGTTTCACATCTTCAGCCTCAAACCATCTTATGGGGGGATCTACATCCCCTCCCATAAAGCGCCTCAAATGGTGCCATATCTATGCTGGAGTGATAACTATTATTATAGAGAACTCACACAAAGGTAAGAACTTATCCCAATGTTCCCAAAAGTCAATCACACATGCCCTTAACATGTCTTCTAACACTTGAATAGTCCTCTTTGACTGCCCATCCGTTTGTGGATGGAAAGTTGTACTAAAAGTGAGTTGTGTGCCCAATTCATCGTGTAGTTTTCTCCAAAACTTGAATGTGAATTACGTACCACAGTCTGAGATGATAGAAAGGGGCACCCCATGCAACCTCACTATCTCTTTTACATACACCTTAGCCAATTGCTATGCATTATAATCTATTCTGACCGGAATAAAATGGGCTGACTTAGTCAATTTATCAGCCATAACCCAATAGAATCAAACTTTCCCAAAGTCTTGGAAAGGCCAACTACGAAATCCATAGCTTTCCTTTCCCACTTCCATTCCGAAATTGACATTCTCTTAAGCAAACCTGCGGGCCTTTGGTGTTCATATTTTACTTGTTGCCAATTTTGACACTTAACCACAAATTCCGCTATATCTTTCTTCATGCCAGGCCACCAATAAAGTCGCTTCAAATCTCGGTACATCTTGGTCACAGTCGGATGAATGGAATATCACGAACCATGGGATTCTGTCAACAAATTCTGAATCAAGTCACCTACTCGAGGAACAAAAATCCTTCCTTTAAAACTAAGCACACCTCCCGCATCAAGAGTGATCTCTTGTGCCTTGCCAGACACTGTCTTCTTTCTAAGCTCATTCAAAATGTCATCCTCAAACTGTTTGGCCTTGATCTCCTCAATGAACGTGACCCTTACTTCAATGCTAGCTAACACCCTTCCTTTCTCTAAGATGCCTAACTGCATGAACTTAGACTCCAAGGTCTGAATTTCCTTAGCCAAAGGTCGCTTGGATGCACTCAAGCAAGCTAGACTACCCATACTCACCACTTTTCGACTTAAAGCGTCTGCCACTACATTAGCCTTACCTGTATGGTATTGAATGGTGACATCATAATCCTTAAGTAACTCCATCCACCTTATTTGTCTCAAATTTAGATTCTTTTGAGTGAACACATGTTGCAAACACCGATGATCAGTAAACACCTCACACTTGACACCATAGAGGTAATGTCGCTAGATCTTAAGAGCAAACACTCTCGCTGCCAACTCCAAATCATGCATTGAGTAATTCCTCTCATGCACCTTCAATTGTCGCGATGCATAGGCTATGACATTCTTATCCTGCATTAACACAACACCCAAACCCGAATGTGAAGCATCAAAATATACAATAAAATACGTACCTTCAATCGGTAATGCTAGAATAGGTGCGGTGGTCAAAAGAGTCTTGAGCTTTTGAAAGTTCTTCTCGCATTTTTCAGCCCATTCAAAAGGTATTTCCTTTTTGGAAAAATTTGTCAAATGTGTGGCAATAGAAGCAAAGTTTTTCACAAATCGACGATATATAGCAGCTAGCGATACCCACAAAACTCCTAACTTCTGTCACAAAGCTAGGCCGAACCCAATCCTTAACCGCTTCAATCTTTTGGGGATCTACCATTACCCCTTTTATTGAAACTACATGCCCTAAAAAGGCAATTAAATTCAACCAAAATTCACACTTAGAAATTTTCGCATACAATCTTTGTTTCCCAAGAACACCCAGAATAATACAAAGATGGTCGGCATGCTCTTCCTTACTCTTTGAATAAACCAAAATGTCATCAATAAATACTATAACAAATGAATCAAGAAAGGGTTTGAACACCACATTCGTCAAACTCATGAAAGCTGCAAACGCATTTGTCAACCCAAATGACATCACTAAAAACTCATAGTGCCCATAGCGGGTCCTAAATGTCGTCTTGGGTACATCTTCAGGCCTATCGATGATAACCATAACTTGGATCAATCTTAGAGAAAACTATCTGAGGCAATGGATACTTGTTTCGAATGGTGACCTTATTCAATTGCCGGTAATCTATACTCATTCTCATACTACCATTATTTTTCTTAACAAACAAGACAGGAGCACCCCACGGTGAATCACTAGGATGGATAAAACATTTATCAAGAAGTTCTTGGATTTGAGCCTTAAGCTCTCTAATTTTATCGGAGCCATGCGATATGGAGGGATGGAAATGAGGCGGGTACCAGGTTCCAAATCAATGCAGAAATCTATATCTCTATCCGGAGGCATACCATGCAAATCATTAGAAAACACTTCTCTAAATTTTGACACCACCGGAATAGACTCAATAAAGGGAGACTCAACCTCCACATCCCGAATATGAGCCAAGTAAGCCAAACAACCCTGCCCCACCAGTTTTCTAACCCGAATGGAGGATATGATCTTAGCTTGCTTAGGCTTGTACACCCCTTCCTACTCTAATTTTTCCCTTCCTGGAATAGCTAGAGTCACGGACTTAGTATCACAATTAAGCACAACATAATAGGGGGACAACCAAGTCATGCCTAAGATTATGTCAAAGTCAGTCATATCCAAAATCACCAAATCAGTCCAAGTATGAAAACCAATAAACAAGATAGGACAAGCACGATAGACATGGGTTACTATGACAGACTCTCCAACGGGGGTAGAAATATGGATGGGGGCATCAAGTATATCACAATTCATATCAAACTCTATGGCAAATCGCACAGATACATAAGAATAAGTAGAACTCGGATCAAATAACATATTAGCCATCCGGTCACAGACAAGAATAGTACCTGTGATTAGTGCATCAGAAGACTGTGCCTCGTTCTTGCCCGAAAAGGCGTAACACTGATCCCTGTCATCTTGACGAGGGACTTTCCTGCCTGGCTGCACTGTACCTCAGCATGCGTTACCATTTCCCCTACCTCCACGGCCTCGCTGATATCCTCCTCGCCCACTTTGTGGACGCCCTCGACCATTAATACTATTTCCCGCGGGTACCAATACTACTCTCGTCTGCTGTTGCGCGGAATCCATCATGCGCGGATAGGGATAATCTCTCCTCATATGCCAGGTTCTCCACAGTTATAACAAGTGCGATCAAAAGATGGCTTGTTGCCCGTCGAAGGTGCGACTCTCTGGCTATCCTGAATCAAATTCTGAGGTGGATTTCCCGAGTAATTACCTGTAGAAGCGGGCAGAGCGGACTGAATTGGCCGGGCTGTAAGTGTCGGCCTTCCTGAACCTCTAGAGTAAGAACCCTGAAAGTTACCTGAATTCTTGGCCTTTTTAGCCAATGGCTTAGCCTGACCGTCTCACCTCACCCCCTCCACTTTCTTCACAAAATTTGTTACCTCATTGAAGGTTTTTTCCTGCAGAGGTCATATGAACAGACAACACTTGCAACTCAGAGTTTAGTCCCTGAACAAATAGGAGGATCCTTTCTTCCTCAGTAGTCACCAATTGTGTAGCATATCTTAACAAAGCATGGAACTTAGCCTAATAAGTAGCCACAAACATACCACCTTGTTCCAAATCCATGAACTCATCTTTCTTGCGATCTCTCAAGGTCCGGGGCACATACTTCTCCAAGAACAGAGCATGAAACTGAGTCCACGTGAGTGGGGTAAAACTGAAGATCTGCATTCCACATAAGCTCTTCACCACTGCTTAGCCTCTCCGTGAAGTTGAAAGGTCACAAACTCTACTCCATGTTGATGGATAATTCCCAACTTATGAAACCTCTCATAACGATTTAGGATAAACTCATAAGCGTTCTCACTCTCAGAACCATGGAACACAGGCAGTTTCAATTTCAAGAACTTAGTCAACATCTTATGCTCATTACCCGTCGTAACAGGACCTAACAAAGGATGGAAGAAAACATCAGTACCTACAGTTCCACCCACCTTGGGAGCAGTGATAGCAATAGGGGGATTGGCGGGAGCTTGAGTTGCTTGAACAGAGGGAAGCAATCCAAGACCAACCAATCCTTTCAGGAACGACATAATCTATTGAGCTAATACTGGATCTAAGGGAGGAATACTTGGAGTCTCATCTTGTCCAAAAACCTCATCATTTTTAAACTCAACATTCTCCTCTATCTCTTCATGATACGCATGAGGATTCTCAACCGGAGCTCCATCCCTAGTAGGTGCTACCCTTCCTCGGCCTCTTCCCCTTGCTCTTCCTCTACCCCTGCCTCGACCGCGACCTCTTGCTGCAGATTCCTTAGCTGGCGCATTGACGGGAACTACGGGTCTTACGTCGTTGAACCTAGTGTTAACCATCTGTAGACAGAAGAGTGAATGAGATTAGATACCAATTCGGATCACCAGATACCAATTGGAATCAAGTTATAGCACGAAAGGAGACAAAAAGAAAACAGACAGATTTCTTAAAGTCCTATAGCCTCTCGAAGAAAAGTACAGACGTCTCTATACCGTTCCGTAAGACTCCACTAAACTCGTTTTGATCAGTACATCTAGATCAACGAACCTAGGGCTTTGATACCAACTTTGTCACGACCCACACCATCGTGATTGGCACACACACTAACCCTTCGGTGGGAGAACCATTACTACAACCCAAACTAACAACTCAACAAAAAACTAAGTCATTTAAAGATACGAAAGCAAGTTTAAATGTCTAAAAGAAAATTAGGGAGTTCCCATAAACTTCGAAGTTCAAACAAAACTAAACAACCCCTTGAACCTGAAAGTCAATGTGCCAAAGCTCTAACAAGGATAATAAGTCTAGGAAATGGGTACAACCCAATTAAACATAAGAAAATCTAAAGTACTTGTCTATGTTCGCAAATGTGGACATAAACAGAAAGAGAACTCGTGGCAGCCGGGAAGAACTGGCTCATCCTTGAATTCGATTGATCACTGATCTTCTAAGCGAGGTCTGTCAATAGCCGCTTGAAGATGCCTTGTACTCAATAAAGAAAGAGAAAGTGCAGTATTAGTACACAACCACAGTCTACTGGTAGGATCACGCGGCTATCCCAAAAGGTAAAACATTTATAAGTCATTACAACAATAATAAACATGCAAACACCGTACATGTACAATATCAACTATCACTTACGAACAACGTACAATTTCACAATTCTAAAGATATACAGTTATGTCAAGTCAATAGTCCTCTCATGGAACCCAAACCCAAACTATTAGTGTACCGGTACGTAGTACCCGATCCAAGTTAGTGTGTCGGACGTGACACCCGATTCAAGTTATTGTGTCGGAATGTAACACCCGATCCATTCAACAAGCCACAATCACAATCACAATCACAATCACAATCACAATCACAATGTACATTCTCATAATCATACAATCAAGTCATGATTCATGACATACAATTATTCTATCATCCTCATTTACAATTAGTGTGATCAATAATGTAACATTCACATATATACATGCATTATAATAAAGTAATTACTAATATACATCACACCAACATGAAATCACAACCATCACCTACCTCGAACAAAGCTTGAATCCCCTAAGAAACTTGAGTCTTCCCTTTTGGATTCTTTCCACTTGTTTTTGGTCTACAAACAATCAATATATTGCAAGGATCAATAAACAAGACCTAATTACCCGGATCATTGTTAATAATAACAACCCTAGGTTGAACCCTTGAACCCCATACCCAGAGTAGGGCTTTTTCCACCATAATTCCTAGATAAAAACCCTTCCCCATCGATAATTACCCAAGAAACTAAGTTCTACGGATCGGAAAATGGATTCGGGGAGTAAAAACTTTACCTTTGGTGCTAGAAGAGGTGGAAAAGCTTCAAGAAATATCCTTGGGTCGTTCCTTAGCTCTCAAAATCGAATGTTGCAGAAAAATAACATTTTTGGGGTTTATTTTCGACTTAAATCGCGATTGGGCCGCTACGGCGGGACCCATCCCGTCACAACGGCCCCGCCTTGGCGGAATAAATCCCGCCCTGGCGGCTTACACGGAACCAGTGATTCGATTAAAGAGTTCCAACCCCCATTTCACAACACACTTTATCTCATGACGCTCATAAAATACCTTTTCACGCTAAGATCAGTTTCGGGAGTTCTACTCGCCCAAATTTGATTCCGTAAACTCGTACATGTTCTTTAACGTCTTAGCTATCTATTCATGTGATCAAATTCATATTTAGATCTCCCATTTGTTACTAGATTTCCCTAAACCTCACTGCCTCCGATTTTGTCCAAATCTGGACTAGGTTGGGAAATTCCAATAGTTACTACAAAAAAGTTTTCCGGCTCAAAATTTTCCCCGTTGGCTTTTCTATGACGAAGGAAACATGTCGTTACAATAAGACCAATGTATATATGTATATTCTATCCTTTTGAAACTGCATTTATAAAATTTCATGATATATTTTATTATTGTTGTACTATGATTACCAAAATAAAATTAATCTCATGAGTTATAAGAAATAACTATAGAAATGATGGTTTTTCTTAAATTGAAAATAAGACATTTTTGAATGAATAATATTGATAAATACATATTGTTTGAAGGCATTAAAATTACTCCACTTAAATTTTATATTTCTTCATTTAAACATGCCTCATG
>JAJONQ010013061.1:0-41250 GCA_036250385.1 Solanum microdontum
GTATATATAGTGGGACGGGACGGGACTTATTTTTGTCCCCCCAATCCCGGTCCCCCCAAAATCCCCCCAGAACCGTCCCCCGTCCCGTCCCGTCCCCCTTCGTCCCGTCCCCCAGTCCCCGTCCCCGTCCCCTTGCCAGCCATAGCCCTAGCCTACCTGTAAAAATATATAAAACAAAAGCTAAGAATCTTCCCAACTCTGGCAACTCCGGAGGAAAGGGGATAGCCAACCAGATAGAAGTCAATCCTACTGCTGAGGAGTTCTACTGGGTCGTCTATCGAGTACTGCATACATGAA
Organism: Solanum microdontum; assembly: GCA_036250385.1. Classification (NCBI taxonomy): domain Eukaryota; kingdom Viridiplantae; phylum Streptophyta; class Magnoliopsida; order Solanales; family Solanaceae; genus Solanum; species Solanum microdontum. The sequence goes on from JAJONQ010013061.1 coordinate 298, forward strand.
TGCAGCTCCCCCAGGTAATGGGGCGTCAGTACAAAATAATGTACAGAGTATGAAAGGTAATAGACTAAATGAGCAAGTATCAGAATATACCAAAAGCAATCAGGTAAGGAAATCAAATTTAGATAAGCATGCCAACCCACTACTGAATCTAAAAAAAATACAATGATGATCAAACAACAACCTAACTAAGCCCCCATAAGCTCGGTAGGTACAAACAACATACCACCTACCTAGGCCCCCATAAGCCCAGAAGGTGTCAAATAAATCTACATAACCCTATCAGTAGCCTCATGTTTTTTTAAGAAGTCACATAGCCCTTTTTGGCAACGATACAGCCCCGTAGGCAGCACATAGCCCTCTTAGGAAATATCATAACTTTGTGGGATGCACGTAGCCCTGTAGGAAACACAAAGCCCTCTTTGGGGTCAAAATAGCCCTATAGGCAACACATAACACTCTTTGGCATCAATATAGCCACATGGGCAACACATAGCCCTCTTAGGCAATAACATAGTTCTATTAGAAAACATCATAGCACCCATAGGCAGTTCTTAGCTCAACAGCTAACCACAATAGCCCCAAGGGTGACAACAAACAATTGAATAAGCTAAAGGCGAGCAATTTAGCTATAAACAATATATATATATATACATATATATATAAATATATATATAGTTTCCAAGTCATTCCTAACTGAGGGTTGTTCTTAACAAATTATGAGTTCCTATAATGAGGGTTTATAACCACTCAATCAACCAACAATTCACAATGACATCTACAAGATCACCAACATTGACTACCCTACTATATCACTCCCAAGCTCTAAGGAAACATGCCGAACGAAGAGAATAACCTTAACATACCTTTTCCTTTATAATTTATGCTGAAAATACCTCTGTCCGCAGCATTACAACACTAAAAAAAGGTAAAATCAATCAGTAATTAAGGACAAGAATTACTACGACAATCGATACGTATTCCTATTGTAAATTACTATCCAAGACCTAAGGTATTCATAAACTAATAAAAGATGGTTCCTACCTTTCTTTACACTCCCAAAACACTTAAATAAAATCAAACCATTGAATAAACCCTACTTCCACAACCTCCATGGATCTACACTGATCAATCCACCATGAAAACTATACCGAAACGATGAGCTCACGAAGTAGGGCAATTTTTGATAAGGAGCCAAGAAGAGATCATGAACACAAAAGGATGATTTGACGAGAATTTCTCTGATTTTTGTGGGTTTCTTATGAGTTTGAATGAAGAAAAATGAAGAAAATGATATCTTATAAGCTTCCACCGACCTAGGGGACCCACCTCACGTGCCTGCTTGCGCAGTCTCGCAAAAACGCGAATATCTCTATATTCTGAAGTCGTATGAACAAACCATTTGATGCGTTGGAAACTAGACTCATAGACATTTGATTTAATTTGTCGTGGGCCCTATAACTCTTTATAAATTGGGATAAAAGTTCCGAGACATTTGACCTAAATTTAAGAGAAATCTTTAAAAAAGAACTTACGATAACTTTCGCCAACTTTTATTTTGCGACTTACCTTACTTCAAAACTTGAGATACACCCCTTGAACACTTAAAATATGACATGCCACATCATTCTTAATGTAATACTCACCCTCTTTGTCTTTCCACGCAGGTACGAGTTAATTTAGACGTTTCAAAAGGTCGGGGTGTTACACTTGCACTCCTTGATTTATCTTCTCATTTCACCACACCCTCAACTTAGGCTTTTGGCCTCAGTTGACTATTCAAACTAACCACAACTTCATTAGGATTATGCGTAATGGATAAAGAAAGGTTATATTTTCATCAAGTTTCTTCCAAGAAAAAGGTTAAGGCTCAAAGGGTGCTTAAAAAAAGTTCACACACTCACAAGGTAGGCCACAAAAGAGGTATAATTTCAAATTGTTTCACACATTTTAATGTTGCATAAGATCATATCAAGAGATTGCATCACTTAGTCAACTGGACCAACGGGGAAAATTCTAGGTGTCATCATACATGGTTCACGATAAGCTCATCACACAAGGCATTGACACTCAAGTCAAACAAGACTCCACACTTTTGCTAATGCGTAATGTTCATCACAAGAGACTCAATTCAATACTTGGCTAGTCACAATGAGATGCAAAGAGTTCACATATTAGTTATGCAACTTCATTTGGCCTCATCGTTGCCACACATTCATTTTTGTTCGATTATGAGCACTATTCAAGTCATCGATATTGATCAAAACTGATACTCAAATTTGCACAAGAACAACCACATTCAATACAAACAAGAGGTGGCCAAAATTTTTTGGAAGGGTCAAAAGTCATTTATAATTAAAAACACAGAGCCGCAAGCTCAAACCTTCCACAAAAAACAATGTACTCAAAAACTCAAATGTATAACCAAAACATCAATATTCACAAAAAGTCACACAAAAGGTGGGCCACACCCTACCACAAATAAAATCATTTTTCCTCAAATGCAAACAAATAATATCAAAAGTGAAATAAAGTAAGACAGAGAGGGAGGTAAAGAGGGGATCCTGTCTACACAGTCGCTCTATCTGTCTAGGCATCAGTGCCCAGTGCATCAGTCTGGTCTTGGGCCTCAGTACCCGGAGTCACCTTAGAAGAAACAACAGCTGCACTAGGAGCAGCCAAGAGAGTATCTGCTGAGGAAGAAAGCACAACAACATCTACCATGGCCTCTTCAGTCTCAGTAAGGCCCTCATATGAATCTTCCTCAGCCACCTCGAGCATCTCCTCATCATTCTCTGCCTTAGTCTCAGGGTCAGCTGTCTACTCAACTCTACCCTCATCTCCGGTGGTATCCGGAGGTATCTCTGGCACATATGGGATCTCCACCGTCCCGAAGATCATGAACATATCAGTGGAATTCAGCTAATCCACATCGATCCGCAACATAGCTATAGCGGCCTTTACGGCTGTCACCTCCTCGGTCCCTTGGCCACGCTCGCACACCGTTATCCTCGTCGCAAGGTATCAATGGCAGCGCTCAATGGTGATATGGCATTAGCCAGGGCAGTCTGAATCATGCCTGGAATGGAGGCCTCGAGTCTGGCAGCTCGACGATCAGCAGAATGGGCAAGTTGCCCCATCCGGAGTAATGAAGCCTGAGTGAGTGGGGTCCGGGAGATAGGAGCAGCAGCAGGTCTCGGAGGAAGTGTAGCAACGGAAGAACCTGGAGTATCAGAAGGGACAATGATAGGGGTACCTGAAGGCCCATGGGCCAGAGTAGGCAATGATGCCTCTGTAGGTATTGAATCTGTATCCACAACCGGGGATGAATCCACCGGGGTTACCTTTTTCTTCTTTTCAACCCAGTCCTTAAAATATTTAGCCTCAATTCTCCGGATATCACTTTGCATCTCTCGAAAATCGAGCCCGTCTGCATAGCTGATGTGAGGCGAAAATACATATTTTAATCATTATATGTCTCACATTTATTATTTATATTTGTCCTTTTTGAGCATTAATTTTATGAATCATTTGAAATGGTATTACTTTATTTGTAGGATTAAATTGGGGGAAAAATGAAGAAGTTTGAAGCTAAAACGAATTAAAGATGGAAGGTTGAAGAAGGAAATCAAACAGGGAGCTTAATAGATTAAATTTAATAAAATAATATATTAGTATATATGGGAAAAAAGCAGCGAAAATTTGCAATTCAAATTTCCTGCCACTGCCACGTGGCAAGTATTGAAGACATCAAAATTTGGAGACGGCGCGTTTCCAGTAACTCGAATTTTTTTTTGGAAAACCCAATTTAATTGGGTTTTGATTTCCTAATTTGTCTTGAACTCAATTATTTTATTTTAGGGTTTCTATATTTATAAATAGGGCATGAAAAGTTATTCTTGAAGGTAGCCAAGAACCAAGATACAATACACAATATAAATTTTCTTTTAGCTTAGGAACTTTGGAAGAGCCGCCGTGTAGGCTGGAGAATTGTAGTTTATTCTTTCTTCTCCTTTATTATTTATTTGTATTCGTGATTAATAAAAGATAGTTTAGCTATTGTTCTTAAATTTTTGTGATTAACACAAGCATATTTCTTTTAATAAATTTTTATTGTGTTTTTGAGATAATGAGTAGCTAAATTTCATAACTAGGATTGTAGGAACCATGTGCGATTAACAAAGTATGAATAATAACTAAGTAATTTTTGAATATTGTTGATGCATGCATTGGTAATTCTTTCGCTTAGAAGTTTTTTTAACAAGTGTACGCGTTAGAACACGCCTTGTTGCTACTTGCCGGACCAAAGAGGTAGTTAATAAGAAAAGTATTATCAACATAGATTTAGGGTGATACTATCTAATAGTCTAATGTCAATTGGTGCGAGGGTGAAAACTACGTCATACATTGATGTGATGTCTAATATGAGGTAAAGGCAAGGGTTAGTAAATTTTACACACGTAGCCGGACCAAGGTGTAGGGTTAAATCCTCTATTTGTCAGACCAAGGACTTAGGGATACATAACTTACTACTTTGCATGTGATACACTAGGATATGATTACTATTATTAGGATTATCGCGTTATGAGCTTATGGGGAACACATTCCTAGTTATTTCTAATAATCTAATATAAATAAATACTTAGTTCAAAGCTATTTTTATTCTTTTTATTTTTGTTTCAATTTAAATCCCCCCATTTTTAAATAACGGCTATCAAGTTAAATATTTTCTATTGACAATATACTTCAATATTCTATTTGGGATCGACCCCGACTCATAGTTGGATAAATATATTGCATACGATCGTTTATATTTCTTTTCAAGAAATATTTTTGGACGTTATCAAGAATGGCGCTACTGCTGGCGAATGTGGCTTAGAAATGGTATGTAGTATTTATTTTGAGTTGTAGTCCTTTTTTTTAATTTTTTTATTTGTTCTAATTTACTTTTCTCTATTATATGTTTTACTCTTCTTGAGATGTCATCTGAAAAAGTATGTAGTGTAAAGTGTTCTTGTAATTCTTGTACTTCTGATATTATGAATTCTTATAAGCTAATTTTTTTCTCAACAAAATAACTTGTGTGGGGACATGGAAGATTTATTAATATTGTGTTATAAATCAATATTTAAGTGCATGGTTGAAGATGACTTTGATTGGGGTCTCGATAAATTAAATTTTGAGTTGAGTGAAAAGGTTAAATCGTATGACACACAACAATTTAGTAATAATATGTGTGAGGAAGAAAAAATACTTATAAGTCAACTTGAAGAGCTAAGAGTGGAGGGCGAATTGCTTGATCATACTGTTATTGATGTTGTCACTGTTGAGAAGAGTGCACTAGAGTTTTGTAATGAAGTATATAATATTATTTTTAAAAACTCTAGTATGTGTAAACATGAGGGTGTAAAAAATAGTGCATTTAGTAAGTTAGGGCGCATTGGACCTCATTCAGATCATTTTTTCACATTATGTTTAGATGATGAGATATTAATCGAGTCATCTGAGCCTATAGAAGAGTGTAGGGAGGAGGAACAATGTGTCTATATTCTTGAATTTATTGTTCCAACATCGGAGAATTACATTCCTCACTTAGGATAAAAAAAGTGCATAAAGCGATATCTATTGTTTGAGACTTTTATTTTTATACCACCACCCCTTGAGCGTAATAGAAAAATTGTGTGAAATTAGGGGTGCTATTCATATCTTCAAAGTGGAAGAAAAAATAGTAAAATTGGTGGTGTCGTGCCGCGACGTTAAATCAAGAGCTTATTGGGAGGAAACCCAATTCGTAGTGTAACTTCTTATTTTTATTTTTTAGTGTCACTTTTTTGTTTTGTTTTTGTTTTCGCAGATTTAGGGGAAGTTTGAGTACCCAAATTGAAGCTAAGGAACACGTTTTGAGCTTAAGTGTGGGGTGCGCGCGACTCTTGATGAAAAGAGAGAAAACGTGTTGGTAGCTAGGCCATAGAGGGCCTGAGGGAGTATTTCTCAACCTTCTTCTTCTTCTTATCTTTTCTATAAATTGCTTTGGGGACGAAAGCATGATTTTAAGTGTGGGGTGGAGGAATGATTCCTAGTTTTTACTGTTTTATTGAGGTTTTTTAGGATGGGTTCCTTGGCTTTTATTTTCTGTTCTTTTCCTAAGGATAGTCCCTTTGAACGGAGTGTCATTTATTTATTTTTTAGAAATAAATTTTATTTTTAATTTTTGGAGAGAAAAGAAAAGACCCTTTTTAGTTATGTGATACTTACTATTTGGGCCTAATTTTGAGTAGTATTTTCTTGTGAATGCTTGATTGCTAGTGAAACTGCTAACTTTTTGACATCTAGGTTCATGGTTGTGACTTTGTATATAGCTTATTTTATTTTGTAGTTTGTTATGATCATGTATCTCTTAGAAGTGGAATTGATCCATCTTGATTGATACTTGTGCCATGTGTGGTGAGATTTTGTTTATTCCATGTTTTGCATCATAGTCTAGAACCTGCCCTGCATGTTATTGAAGCGAAATGAAAAGTGTTACTTTGTTTAGGAGATGATAATAGGCTTTCTTTGATTTGTCTGGTAAATTTTAGCCTTTTCAGATATTATATCACTAGTTAGCCCTTTTGAGCTTGTAGCATTTTGTTGGTAGCCATATTTTTCCCTGAACTATTTTGTTGAATCCCTAGTTTTTGCACCTTGATTCCTTGAGCATTATAGCATAGACTTATTCTAATTGTTAATTCTGAAGAAAAAGGGATGGTTGAGTGAAAAGGTAATCAATGATAGCTATAAAGCGCTTAAAAAAGCCCTATTTGAAAGAATGTGATGTGAAAAAAAAAGAGATGAACAAAAGAAGTTACCTTGATGATGGCCCTGGTCCTTCCAAGGACATCGTGCACCTTAATGCATGTAAAATACGCAAGTTGAGGGTGACTATTATGAAGGAAAACTTTTTAAAAAAATTATTAAAACATTCTTGAGATGATGAGAATTACTTGTGAAATAATTGTTGAAGAGAGGGCTGAAAATAAAGACAAGAAAATAATGGGTGATGAAGTCTAAAATTGCAAAGTGCTTAAGGAAGTGTAAGTCACTATTATATAGTTTTCCTACCCGTCCCCTATCCTACATTACAACCCGTTAAATTCCTATTTGATTCTATTCAAGCATGCTTAATTAGTGAAGATGTACATAATGGGCAAGCATATGGTTCTTTGTGCATACATGTGAATTTTCATTGTGAGTGTGAGAGTGTTCTTTGATGCTAAGTCCTTAATTTATATTCAATCTTTTGATTTGAGTATGTGGATTATTTCTTCTTGTGAGGGCACTCGCTTCATGATAGATATGTGATTTTATTAACTTTCTTTGATGAGAGTAGGTGAGCAAGCTTAAATTTGATGAGTTCAAAGTCCTTCCTTGAGGTTAGGAGATTAGAGGTTTGTTGTTTATTTGGATGTCTTGCATAATTATTTAGAAGCCTACTTGATGTTTTGAAATTGATATATGGCCTAATTGTTTGTATTAACCAAAGTGATGACATTGCTAGTATGATTATTTTTTTTGGATGAGCTTTGATGTTTGCTCGAGGACGAACAAAAGTTTAAGTGTGGGTGTTGATGTGAGGTCAAAATACATATTTTTAATCATTATATGCCTCACATTTATTATTTATATTTGTCCTCTTTTAGCATGAATTTTATAAATTGTGCTAAATGGTATTATTTTATTTATAGGATTAAATTGGTGGAAAAATAAAGAAGTTTAAAAATAAAACGAATTAAAGATGGAAGATTGAAGAAGGAAATCAAGCAGACAGCTTAATGATTAAATTTAATAAAATAATATATTTGTATATTTGGGGAAGAAGCAGCGAAAATTTGCATTCAAATCTCCTGCCACTACCACGTGGCAAATATTGAAGACATCAAAATTTGGAGGCGGCGCGTTTCCAGTAACACGAAAAATAAACGGAAAACCCAATTTAATTGGGTTTTGATTTCCTAATTTGTCTTGAACTCAATTATTTTATTTTAGGTTTTCTATATTTATAAATAGAGCATGAAAAGTTATTCTTGAGGGTAGACAAGAACCAAAATACAATACACGATTTAAATTTTCTTCTAGCTTAGAAACTTTGGAAGAACCGCCGTGGAGGCCGGAGAATTGTGGTTATTCTTTCTTCTCTTTTATTATTAATTTGTATGCGTGATTAATAAAAGATAGTTTAGCTATTGTTCTTAAATTTTTATGATTAACACAAGTTTGATTGTGTTTTTTAGATAATGAGTAGCTAAATTTCATAACTAGAGTTGTGAGAACCATGATCGATTAACAAAGTATGAATAATAACTAAGTAATTCTTGAATAGTGTTGATGCATGCATTGATAATTCTTTTGCTTAAAAGTCTTTTTAACGAGTGCACGCGTTAGAACTCGTTTTGTTGCTACTTGCCGGACCAAGGAGGTAGTTAATAAGAAAAGTATTATCAACATAGATTTAGAGTGATACTATCTAATAGTCTAATGTCAATTGGTGCAAGGGTGAAAACTAAGTCATACATTGATGTGATGTCTAATATGAGGTAAATGTAAGAGTTAGTAAATTATACGCACGTAGTCGGATCAAAGTACAGGGTGAAATTCTCTATTTGCCAGACCAAGGACTTAGGGATACATAACTTACCACTTTGCATGTGATATACTAGGATAGGATTACTATTATTAGGATTACCGCGTTATGAGCTTATGGGGAACACATTCCTAGTTATTTCTAATAATCTAATATAAATAAATACTTAGTTCAAAGCTATTTTTATTCTTTTATTTTTGTTTCAATTTAAATTCCCCCCATTTTAAAATAACGACTATCAAGTTAAATATTTCCTATTGACAATATTCTTCCATAATCTCTGTGGGATCGACCTCGGCTCATAGTTGGGTAAATATATTGCATACGATCGTTTATATTTCTTTTCAAGAGTATATTTGGACGTTATCAATAGCTCGGTGATCAACACCGAGAAGGGAAGAGAGGTATGGTGTTGCTTGACCCTCATGACCATCTCCTATGCTATAATCATCCCCAGATTTAGTCTCGTCCCATCAATGATTGCAGCCTAGGCAGGTTGCTTTGGGCAGGCAAAGAATAGACTTCTTTTGGGACGGCATGATCGTGCTACTGATGAAACCAAACCAATACCTCGCTTCTACATTCAAGTCTTTATTTTCTATTGGAGCTCCTGCCTCCAACCGCTTCAGAGTGCCATCAGATATTAAAGGGGCTAGCCACTTCTTCATGATGTACAACGTCTTTGTCCTGATCATCTGCAGGCAATCATCTTCCAGTCTCGTAGTGCACTCTAGGACATCATTAATGGCAGGAAAATCACATCGCACCCTCTTCCCCAGACAACTACGTAGTCAACCGATTTAAATACTGCTACGTGGTTCTTCCTTTGTGGTATCAAGGTCCCATATGAGGCATAGAACAACCAGAGCCAATTTGGAATATGCAGGCCACGGGGCTTGTTGAAGATCTGGAATTTATGAGCCTTCAGACATCTCATAATCTTTGGGTGGTGTCAATGACCCCATCCGTGGACAGACTCTTCTCCTCAATAATTGTCCTCAGCCCCTCGGTCTTTAATCTGTTCAACGACTTGGGAGGTGGACCGTGTACAGGAGGTGCTAGGACTAAAGCCTGCTCTTGAATAGGAGGAAAAGAAGTGGTGGGTGGAGGAGTCATGATCCTAGATGGATCATGCATTCTCTTTGAACGTAGCTCTGCCCTCTGTGCTACTACCAGCTCATCATCATCAGAATCTATAGTTTGAGGCTCTTGATGCTCACCCTCACTCTCAGAAGGGGTGAGGTAAGTGTCATAGATGCTATCACTATCGGAGCTTGCCTCCGGTGACGCATGTGCTTTGCCTTTACCATTGCCTTTCCCACCAGTTGTGGGATGTTTTGTAACCTTTCCCCTGGATTCAGCTGCATCCTCATTGAGTGCAATCCCTTTTACTTTCCTTCGGGGTGGCATGTTTCTTCCTGTAACTTTAAATCTAGCCATGTCTGCAAAACATCAGGAAAAAACTAGAACCAATTCAGTTAAATTCACAGAAAAACAGTTGCAGAAAGACTAGCCGAACCAGTTGGCGAGTCACTGAATTGCTTTGGCGAGCTAGATCGGGCTCGCCAAAAGGATTGGCTTTAAAGTTATGGAAAGTTGGCGATGGGAAAGGCCTTTCAGCGAATCGCCGACAGATTTCGACGAGCAAGGGTGAACCCGTCGAAAGTTACAGTGCAAAAAGAGTACAAGGGAGCAGACAAAAGGCGATCAAGAAGTCTTTCGGCGAGACGCCAAGTGACTTCAGTGACCTCATGCTTCTTGCCAAAAGTTACAGAGACAAAACAACACATTTAGCTAGAATTTAACGGCGAGATGGGGAACTTCGGTGAACTGTCAAATGGTTCGGTGAGCTCGACCCAGCTTGCCAAACGACCTAACGTGCCTACTTTCAACCCAACTTCTCGAATTCAACCCCGCAACCCCAAAAATAAAATCAAAGCCTGCACAACTCAACTTAAACTAGACCTATAGCACCCATTACCCCGGGATACTCAAATTTCTCCCGGTTTTGCCAAATTTGACCAATTGACGACTTTTGCCCTTAAGAATGATGTCATCTATTCTATCATTGGGAAAAATACATCGTTTGGCACAAATATAGGCTACTAAGACTTCACCCAACCAAACTAAACAACATGCAAGCACAACCCGTTAAAATTTAAATTATTTCACCGCACAAGAATACGGGATTTCAACATTCAAAACATTACGGGCAAGATTATCAACATAAAATAGGCATTTAATCATTCTAATTCTATTAGAGAGGCTCATCACAAGAAAATACATAATATCATTGTAAATGAGTACACATTCAATAAAAATTAACTCGAGGTTCAGAAAACCAACCTTTTATGCCGATCAAACAAGATTGAAATGTTAAGCGGCAAAGTAATCCAAATCTGAGCACCAATCAACAACTCAAATACAGTAATAAAGCAATAAATATAGAAAATACTAAATGGGTGTGAGTTTGTGAGGATTAGAAAGTGAGGGAAAGTGGAAGAATTTGAAACTTTCAAACCTTTAGCCTTAAAATCATCCAGTTCTCGCCCAGTCGGCGACGTTAGTCGTGGTCGCTGATCCACTCGGCGAGTCGCCGAGTGGATACTTACCTTGCTGAGTTTTACAGGACCTCTAGTTAAACTGTGGGGTTCAAACCGCGGACTAGATCGATTTCGCCTACCTGGTCGACGATTCGCCAATAATATCCTGGCCTCGCCATGTTTTGCAGACTTTAGTGTAAAACTTTCTTTAGTCCAACGACGGTCTGGGTCGTGGTCACCAACCTCTTCGGCGATGCGCCGACTGGAGCTTTTGCTCGCCAACCTGCACTTTACAATAACTTTCCCACTTCAACGTACACAAACAACACACCATTATTTCTTAAAGGAAAAATAGAGCGATAAGGGGTCTTGGGTTGCCTCCCAAGCAACACCTTAGTTAACGTCGTGGCATGACCAAGTCAAATCTCAAACCACATTTTTGGGGTCAGCCATAGTATCACTAGGTGATCCCTCTTTATGCTATAGGTAGAGACACGACAACACTTGGTTTATCTGGGCATCTTGTAGCTGAATGATCATGAAATGGGAGGTTGTCATCTGAGTAAGCATTAAAACATTCTCTTTTATCTCATTCAACACTTTATCTTGTTCTTCGATTTTGTGTAGAATAAGTGAGACGACCTCTTCATTTTGTCCACCCTCTTACTGCTTCATCTTTTGACACTGGTGAGGGGAAAGGTACTTGTCCTTCCTTTTGGACCTTGCTTCCAACTCCCTGACCTTCTTGGATTGAAAATCCACTTGAGTCAACAATGCGGCACACTCTTGGTCTTTCTCTGTTTCTTTGTTGGCTTTAATCATGCCATCAAGTTGTTGGGCTACGACTTCATAGGGTTGTTGTATTAAACAACCTGCAAAAAGTTGATCAATAACACTTCTATTTTCGGGACCAAGACCTCTATAGAAGCATTCTAGTAGCAATCTATATGGCATTCCATGAGATGGGCATTGTTGCAGTAAAGCCTTAAATCTCGACCACATCTTATGGATAGTCTCATCCTCCAACTGCTTGAACGTTAGGGGGTTATCCCTAAGATTCAATAATCGCAAAAGAGGGTGGTCCATTTGGTCACTATTCACACTCAGTTTTCTTGTTTTTACACAAACAAGCAAAACAAAACTAAAAATTAAGTAAGTTTCACTATAACTAACAAGAACGAAATTCAACTTAACTAAACATTCCCAAGTAACACCACTCCCCGGCAGCGACGCCATTTTGATTTCACGTATCAGGACACTACTTCCAGTTCAAGTGCCAACGATCGTGAGTAGTAATATAACCCAACTAGTGAGTTGTGGTCGAGTCCCAATGGAGTGGTTCGTACTCAAGAATCAATAGAAAAACATAAATATGCTCAAGTCAATCTTCACTAAAAATATTTATGAAAAAAAGCATGATTCAAGTTTGGGGTGACACAAGTGTCAAATATCAAAAAAGGGGGGGGGGGTGTAGTCAACAAGAAACTAAAAACAACAAATAATATGAAAATATGAATATGGAGACGGGATTCTTGGGATGTGATAGGATTATGGGCTAAGGTAAACAACCGGTTGTTGCAATTAATAGTAAACCGATGCAAATCAGCGAATTCGCTAGACTTTAGAAGGGGTAAACTTTCTCTCGAACAATTTACCCTAAATTGAATTGGTTTCTCTTGAACACCAATAAGCCGCAACGAAGCACAACCTTCGCTTTAGTCCATTCACTCTGTCAAGATAAATGTGTGGAAAAGGGTTTAGGATTCATTCTCTCGAGCTGAATCCATGACAACCCAATACCCACAGACCATCGATTCAACAATTTTGGTTTTAAAACCTCTCTCTCTCGCAAGCCAAAAACATGAAGTTAGGATTGTATTTGCAACTACAACCCATTAAATTCAACCATAACTACTGAACTAAATCACTTTTAAATAGCAAATAAACTATCAATTAACAATACCCAATAGTTAATTCAACCCATAATCACATCCCAAGAATTGAGGTTTTAACTAGACATAGTAAAATGATAGAAATCGATACCAAAATGTATTTCTATCAACTGTGTATGATTGATATTGTCTTTACAAACGTCTAAGATGAATAATCTTCAATACTCACTTCCAATTACTTAGAAATATAAATCTTCAAAGCTAAGGAAAAATGTCTCTCAAACTCAGTTCTCAGTTCTAAATTTCAAAAACTGAATAATAATATGATTCCTCACAACATCTGATACTAAGCTAAAAATTTAAACAAGTATTTATAGTTGTCAAAAAGTGTGCTGCGGAGGACCATTCGACGCAGCTAATTGGGATCGCCAATCCACTCGGTGATCCGCCCTTTGGTCATTTGTATCGCCTTTTTTCTTTTGCTTTCAGCATTCTTGAGGTCCTATATCTTTGGGTGATATGGCACTGCATCACGGAACTATTCGGTGACTCGTTGATTGCTCGTTTCTATTACCGACTTGATTTTCTCCTTCAGGGCTTGGCAGGAACATTACTGAGACCAAGGCCATTTGGTGACTCGCCTAATGGTGTAGGCAATCCTTAGGCATTCCTTTGTTCGTTCATTCAGTTGCCTTGTTCCTTTTTGCTCAATAGTGTCCATGCTTTGTCCCTAAGTTCAAATACATGAAATTCAAGGATTTATATCAGTTATTGAGACAAAATATGCATTCGAGGACACTAAATCTATTAAAATTACACCTTAAATGAGTCCAAATCCTGGACTCATCACTATCATACTTAGTACTTAATTGTGCAAACCCATTTTTCTTCATGTTTTACTACAAGTGTAGGTTTCGGCAAGTGTGTTGCTTTCTCTAGATGAAGGACTTGGATTTGAGATTCTCCAAGACTTAGGGGTATGTCCTCATAGATTGAGGACAAGTACATGATGTTTCCATTTCTTTCATGTAAAAGACTATTGTTTGACTTTTTGATTGTAAAGGGTCGTGTCCCTACTTATGTTTTGAATGTTGTTTTTAGATGGCCATGTGAGACAATAGACTTCCGCTGTGTTTTCTTCAAGATTTTTAAATGAGTATTTTGATTGTATGGTTTTGAATAATGTTTTAATTCCGTACCAATTTTCTATTATCAAATGCAATGAAATGCTATGAGGCTTGTACAAGACCCTTCGGGGTTAAGTACGCCGTTTCACTTCCGGGGTATAGGCTTGGGTCGTGACAAACATGGTATCAGAGCACAAGATTTTGGAAATGGTTTTTAGGATTGATGTCTCACAAGCCACGTCCAGTAGAGTCTTGTTCATTGGTGTGAGTCGCAACACAACTATAAGTGAGAGGCTATAGGGCGTTAGGAAGCTACCCTTCTTTCATATTCCTGAAGTTGTGCCTTAGAGTTTAGCTCTATAAGTGTCATTTTCCTAATCCTTCTCTTGTGTTTATAGAATATAAATTCAAGAAGGACTATCGCAAGTAGAGTGGAAGAGGAGATTGTGAACGAGAGAGTTCCTCCCCGAGATCTCCAAGGTCCTCAAGGTGACCAAGTTCCTCTAGGCAATCAAAGAAATAAAGTTCCGATGGATCCCCTAGCTATGACCAATGAGAAAGTTAGGTCGGCTCTTTTGATGATGGCTCAAGCCGTAACAACTCAAGATCAAGCCAAGATGGCTTAACCAAATAGGGGTGTTGAGGCTAATGTGAACCCCAATGTGAGTAATATGACTTCTAGGTTGAGAGACATCATGGGATGAATCCTCCGGAGTTTCTAGGATCTAAGGTGGGAGAGGATCCCCAAGAGTTTTTGGATGAGGTGTATAAGATAGTCAATGTTATGGGAGTTACTTCTATTGAAAAAGCGGAACTTTCCACCTATAAATTGAAGGATGTGGCCCAAATTTGGCTCACTCAATGGAAGGCAAATAGGCCGGTTGGAGCGGGTCCCACAGAATGCGAGTTGTTTAAGGAAGCATTCCTTGGTAGGTACTTTCCCCATGAGAAAAGGGAGGTTAAGGTAGAAGAGTTTATCAACATTAGGCAAGGTAACATGAATGTTCAAGAGTACTCCTTGAAATTTACCTAATTGTCTAAGTATGGTCCATCTTTGGTGTCTAACCCTAGAGCTGAGATGAGTAAGGTTGTTACGGGGATATCCGACCTGGTTGAGGAAGAGTGTCGTACGACGATGATCCATGATGATATGAATATTTCTAGACTCATGGTGTATGCTCAATCTATTGAGGAGTCCAAACTTAAAAGGAATAATAGAGAGTTGAAGAGGTCTAGTCCCGATGAGCAAGGTCAACCTAGGTTCAAGAGGAGAGCTCCAAACCAAGATTCTTCAAGAATTCCTAAGGTTAACAAAGAGAGAGGTAGTGGACCTCTATTTGCTAAAACCTACTTGTCACAATTGTGGGAAGAAACATCAAGGGAAATGCTTAGCGGGTACTAGTGGGTGCTATGGTTGTGGAAAGAATGATCACCAAGTGAAAGATTGTCCTACTCTTACGGCTAGAGGAAGGGAGGTCAAACAAGCTTCACTTAGTGGCCCGGATCTTGATGCTCCAAAGAGGAACCGTTTCTATGCTCTTCAAGCTAACAAGGACAAACTAGCTAATCCAGATGAAGGTACCAGTAAGTGATAGTTCCTTAGAGATTGTGAATGTTATATTGAGGTTCCTATGTTGTTTACATGTTAGCCTTAGTTGGGTTTTCTCCTAAGTGGGGGAGAGTATGTTGAATAGTAAGTTTGTTGAGAGTTTTGATATCCTTATTTCTTTCCTTATATTCTTATTCAAGCTTGAGACCAAGAATTCCTTGTAGCTTGTTTCATGTTTTGGAGTCATGTGTGTATATATGTTTCCATGGTCTCCTTATGTTATGCATGTTCTTAATGAGTTAATGTTTAAATGAAAAAATGAGTTTATATGAATTATGTTCCTCTTGTTGATATGCATTTAGTATGAGTTGTCTATATGCTTCATGAGGTGAAATGTTGAACATGCCTAAATGTGCTTTTATGAAGAATTGCATAATGTACCTAATTATGTTTTGATGAGCATGATGAGAGTTGGAGAAGGTAATTCCTCCAATGAAATGAGAAATGTTGAAGTTATGATGCATAATGAGTTTGTAGATGTAGTTCCTACTTTCTTGTGTTGCATTGAGCTTATTTATGTGGAGTCGATCTTTCCTCCTAGTTTTGTGTATTGTTTATGATGTTGCATGCATGATGGCCTGCTAGTCTTGAGCTCTAATCCCTTAATGTGTTTAAAGTGTCATTCGAAGATGAATGTTCCTAAGTGGGGGATAATGTAACGACCCGTAAAACAAATAAGTGAAACTAGAGCCTAACATGTGTGTCTTTGAGTTGATGTGAGGTTTGAAGGTGTATAATGTTGTCCCGAGTTATGGTTGAGGGGTTGAGGGGTTAAACGTCAAGGTACGACTACCCAAGGACCACCCTAGGGGTCCTTGAGGAGGACCCTTAGCCTAATCCCAAGGCTGCCCCAAATAGAGGAAAGTTGCCAAAACTTGGTGACCTATGGAAGAGGACCATGCCCCGTAGGTCCATCCACGGCCCGTGGATGGCCTTCGTAGGTCATGGCCCCCAAAACCAATCCACAACCCCAAACCACGCTTGAGCAGGACGGGGCATGACCCAGACCACGGCTGGTTTGGTTAGGCCAAGGTGAGGGTCTTCTGGTAAAATCATTTTAAGTTGAG
This sequence comes from Solanum microdontum, assembly GCA_036250385.1. Classification (NCBI taxonomy): domain Eukaryota; kingdom Viridiplantae; phylum Streptophyta; class Magnoliopsida; order Solanales; family Solanaceae; genus Solanum; species Solanum microdontum. The sequence goes on from JAJONQ010013061.1 coordinate 17,153, forward strand.
TTAAGTTGGGGGATGGTTATTTTAGGTTAATTTAAGTATTTTAAGAGTATTAAAAGTATTAAACTCTATTTTTCAACTCATTCAAAATCACAAAATAGAACCCACTTCTCTTCTCAAAAGTTCTCTCTCTAGAAACTTCCATTGGAGATGAAGACTTCAAGCTTCCAAGGTCAAATCTTCAAATTTTTCAAGGGATTTTCTTGGTATTCTTCCATAAAAGGTATGATGGTCTTCATCCTTGACTTAGTTTCTTTCAAGGAACCAATCTCAAAAGTGATTTCAAGTCTCCAATGGTTTCTCTAAAACCCTAGTTTTCAATCTATGCATGGGTTCGATTCTAAATGATTTCCAAAGGCTTTATTGCATTTATTTACGAATGAATTGTGGATTTAAATATGAATTAAGTTGATTTCGTCCTAGAACCTATGTTTTCCCCCAAATTCCCAAGTTGTGATTTGTGATTGGGATTTGATTGATTATGAAGTATGTGGGTTGTTTATGTGTGTATGTATATAGAATGTTGGAATTATGTTATGGATCTTGCCAAATTTTATTGATCTAAGATGTGTGGGTGAATGTGATCCATGACCCTTGAAGGGCAAGTTATGATCAAATTACATATTGAAGTAGAATTGTTCTGGATCTATTGATCCACTTGAAAGGTGGATGTGTTTACTTACTATGTATATTGTGGTATTGAATTGATGGATATCTTCCTTGTACCTCTATATATGAAGGATCTATGTATGATCATGATGTAAAGTATATGTGTGATTTCAATGAATGTATAATGATCATGTTTAGAATGTAATAGTGTTGTGATTGAAAGCGTATTCTCAATTAACACTCATGAATGATGATGATGGAATGTGATTGGTTTTCTTCTATGAAATGTACATCTTGAATTGGTAGGCCTATGCATCCTTTTCTTGTATAAATGGAAGTAATGTGATTTTGATATCTTTAATTGGTAGGCTTAGGCATCCTTTCTTGTATAGTGAATGTAGCTAGACTTCTTGAATTGGGAGATTGACAATGATGTTACGCATCGTATCGGAACTAGTTGGATGAGATTGAAGCTTGCATATGGAATCTTGTGTGATAAGATGGTGCAACCTAAACTTAAAGGCATGCTCTACAAAGTGATGGTTAGAATTACTATGATGTATGAGGCGAAGTGTTGGTCAGTCAAGAAATCTCATGTTCTGAAGATGAAAGTTATAGAGATGAGGATATGCCGTTGAATGTGTGGCCATAATAGGAATGATAATATTAGAAATGAAGTTATCCGGGACAACGTGAGAGTGGTTTTGGTAGAGGTGAGGGAGGAAACACTACATGTGGTTCGGGTATGTGGAGACATGATTATACAAAATATGACACAATTTCAGCTTACCAAGGACATGACATTAGATAGGATGTTGTGGAAACACACCAACACAGATTACGGTGAAAGATGACTAGATAGTAGAGCGTTATCTCACTTTCTTTTTCATACTAGTAGTCATAGTATTACTAAGGGATTTTCTTTTCCTTCGATGTCTGCTATTTTATTGCACTTTGATTATCATATTAATTTGTTATAGTTATCTTTGTTTTTCAATATTATTTGACATTGTCTCTATAGTATTCTGCTATGACTTCTTCACACTTTTTTGTTTCATTTCGTTTTGTTCTTCTTTTTTTTGAGCCAATAGGCAATCAAAAAAACATCTCTACCTCTTAAGATAAAATAACATTTGCATATACTTTATTCTCTCCAAACCTCACTTGTAGAATCGCGTTGAATATTATAGTGGTATATAATGGTCTAAGATTATAAAAAAAAGACTTCACCTTAACAAAGCTAGCATCATTTTAGAAAAACTTTGTGTGAGACAATTAGATCTCAATACTCTATATCCATCCCAATTTAGGTGGTCTTTTTCTTCTTCTTCTTTTTACTGTCCAAGAATGTCTCTTTCTACATTTAGTAAAATTTTCAATTTCGAAATTCTACATAACAAATCTAAGACCTCAAAGTTTAAATCAATACACAGATCTTTAATTTAATCCCACAAAAGTCAAAACTCAGCTTTTCTTTCCAAAAAGTAATAAAAATTGAACATTGAAGCTATGGATCTATTTTTCACACTTCAAAAGGAAATATACACGTTTGTGATTGAAAAAATGTTCAAACTTTAACAATTTTTGCTTTTTGGAAATTTAACAAGAAAGATTAAAGATTGACTAACCTAACAAGAGAGGATTAGAGCAACATACAGATAAAATTGAGAAATGTCATCAAAATTGATGCACTACACACACAACCACACAAAATTAGGAACATTCCTTGGGTTTCAAGGGTTTCCTTAAAATTGAGAAATGTCGTCAAGTATAAAAGGCAAAATGTAAATGACTCAGAGAATTTTATACTGGTTCGGAACATCAATATGGTGCTTACTTATAGTTCCCTTGGGTTTCAAGGGTTTCCTTAACAACTTTGAAAGAGGTGGTTTACAATGATGTTGAATAACCTAAACCCTCGCTATCTTGCAATTTGTTGACACAACCTCTACCTATATAACGTAAGACTATCTCTCCTTTCTCTTTTCTTTACGATTTAATACAGAGGTAAAAAAATGTTTTGTGAAGGCTGAAAGAAAGACAGTTTTAGATGTTCAAGAGAATGCACAGACTTCTTCTAGTCCTAAGGCTGGTTTAAATAGAGAAGCTCTTTTACTCTTTTAAGGAAAACCCAAGGGTATTTCATTCAATCAAGGATATGTAGGGATTCCTTGATTGAGATCATGTCCTTATCAAATAAGTTCATGATATTCTCCCTTCCTAGACATGCTTTGCCTGCCTTTACCAATTCCTTGATATGTGAGGCATTGTTACTTGATTTGCGGAAGATATGTCTCTCTATAGTGGATGAGATCTTCTTTCCTTTACCTGATTATGACCGTCAGCTGTGTCTTTGATTTACGTTGGTTTGATTTTTCTTTCTTAATCAAATCTTGAGATATACAAGTCTGATTATAGAGGCTTTTATCAGCTGTCCAGATTCCTTCCTTTCCTCATTTTATTTGTTCTGCAGTCATAGGTAGATTAATTGTTATTGATAATTCATTAGAGGGCCAGGCTAACACATAATATATAATCATAACTTGATTCTTAAAAAGTATATTTCAAGTATCTTTCACAATTTAATATACACAACATTTTAAGTGGCTTTCACGTTGCATATCTACTAAGTTTAATCCATAAGACTAAAGTTTTTTATTCTCTGACAAATTATTCATTTATTCCCAAAATTTCTATGTATAAAATAATAAAATTTTAAGAAATACAAAATAATTATAATATCACGAGAACATTGTATTGGTGCAATGTATAATATTTCCTAGATACTAAGCTCCGATTTAGATAAATTGAAAAGAAGAAGGGATGATACGTGCACAAACAAGTTTCCCAAATCTAACATGATAGCTTAAAATAATAGTAAATATTTTTTTTTATTTTTCATTCAGTATTCATATTGACTGAACACAATTTTATTAGTGTAAAATATTATATATACAAAAAAAATAATGTACACCAATCGCTCACTAGAATCATCACTTCATATTGTATATATGTGTAACGACCCTAACTGTCGTTATTTAGGTAGGGCAAAATTTTGTGCAACTAAGTTGTCTGGGACTGTACCATCCTGCCATAGTGGGAATAATCCTGCCACAATGGCGCCGTCATAACAAAATGGGAGCCACCATGGCGGGAGTCAGAAACAAAATTGAAAGATGTGAATTATTATTTTTCCTCTTCCTCCCTTAAGTGCCAAAATAGATGAGGGTCACCCTAAAAACCCTCAAAAGGCTGCTCTAGGCTTGGGGAGGAGGGAGAGGAGGAATTCTAAGTCAAGAAAGGCTACAACCACGGATTCCAGTCCTGCCTCCATGGTTTCGCTGTCCGGAACTCAGGAATCGTGCTATAATCCTCATAGAGCTACTTGACAGCCAAGTAGGCTAGGTTTTCTTTATTGACTAGTTGATAACTCATTCCCACCGCCTAATATATTTTAAGTCGACATTGGATTTCATCTTTAGGCTTTCGAGAATGAAGTTCGGAGGATAGTAAGTGTGGTCCCTATGGTTGAACTAGTGTTTACGTTGTGGGTGGAGTTATCTTGTGAATTTAGGGGTTTGTGATGGTTTGATTTGCCATCGGTGTTATATATGCATGTTAAATGCTTCGTTGTATTCATGTATGTATGTGAATAGGGAAAGATGAAATGAATTTAATGAAATGACTATTTGTGATCATTGCATGAAATGAACCTGTTATTTGACTATACGATACAAGTGTGTAAATCATTCATTGTGGTGCTGATTGTGTTTGTGATTGTGGTTGATTGGTTCGGGTGTCACATTTTGACACATAGTTGGATCAGGTGTCATATTCCAACACATTATTGGATCGGGTGTCACATTCTGACACATTATTGGATCGGGTGTCACGTTTTGAAAGACTAACAACTTGGGTGTGGGTTCCATAAGAGGACCATTGATGACTGATGATTTGTTAATGAATATGATTCCCAGTCCCATAAGTGAGAAACTGACAAAATTGTGATTGATCATGCCTGTAACAAAAATCATTGTTAATCACATCAAATCCATCTTCCCATCCATCATTGGGTCTAGCCAAGCTAGTTTCCTCTCCAACAGAAGAGCTTCTGACAATGCCATCATTGTGCAGGAATATATCACCCACTTTGGTAAAATAAAAGGCCAAAAGTCCAACATATTCCTCAAAATTGACCTGGAAAAAACCTTTGATAGATTGGAGTGGTCCTACATCAGGGAAACCCTCCAATACTTTAACTCCCCCCCAAGCTATCCAACCTCACTATGTCCTACATTAGTACTAGCTCTATTGCCATCCTTGTCAATTGAAGGAGAACTAATTTCTTTAGGCCCTCAAGGGGAATTAGACAAGGAGATCCCATGTCCCCGTACCTCTTCATCATGTGTATGGAGAGGCTCTCCAGGGACATTGAAACAACTTTAGTGAAAAATCATTGGACCACCATAACAATCACTACAGGAGGACTCAAAATATCACATATGTTTTTTGTTGATGTTCTCTGCCTTTTTGCTAGAGCTGATAACAAGAATTGCATCACCACCTCCAAGATTCTCATTGTATTATGCACCAACTCTGGCCAAAGAGTGAACCTCTCCAAGTCCTAAGCTATACACTCAAAAAGCTCCAACACTCAAACTAGGATCATGTGTTCCACCCTTCTTGGCATGGAGAACTCTGAAACCTTTAGGAAATACTTGGGTTTTCCAATTTTCCATTAGAAATATAGGAATGGTGACTTCCACTACATCATTGATAACATGAGGAAGAAAATGGCTAGCTGGAAGACAAAGTTCCTTAATATGACTCGTAGGGTAGTTCTTGGAAAGGCCACCGTCAACAGCATGCCCTCTCATTTGATGCAATATATAAGGATGCCAGCCAAGATCACTGACACAATGAACAAAATCCAGAGGGACTTCATATGGGGGACAACAGCTGAGAAAAAGAAAATCCACCTACTAAACTTGGACACCATTACCAACAATAAAATCATGGGAGGCTTCGTTGGGGAACCCTCTCTTTCACCTTGGTTGTCCCTTACCCTCGAATTTACCCTTGGAAAAATTTGCATCATCGGTTCTAGCCCTCTTTACATCCCTATTCACATGCTTGAGCTTTTATTCCTCAATTTATTTGGCATGGACCATAAGACGTGAAATATTCATACTTGGGATGAGCATTGCCGAACGAGATTCATTGACTACCAAGTCGGATAACCCTATAAAAAATTTGTTCATCTTGGCCCTCGAATCCGCTACTAAGGTTGGAGAATACATAGACAATTAAGTGAACATAAGGGCATACTCTTTCACACTCAAACCCCCTTGCCTAATATTTATGAACTCTTGCATTTTTTGTTCCCTCAACTCTAAGGGAAAGAATCTATCAAGGAATACCGACTTGAACAATTCCCAATCTACCAGGCCCGCTCCTATGGGTCTCTCACCCTTCAATTGCTCATACCAAACTTGAGCCACATCCTTCAATTGGTAGGCAGCTAGTTCCCCATTCTCTTGTGGAGACACTCCCATAACATCAAGCACCTTATACACTTCATCAATAAATCCTTGTGGGTCCTCCTCCACTTTGGAGCCATAGAACATATGAGGATTCATTCTAGTGAAATCCCTTATTCTTGAAACGGTTGTACTTACATTGGGGTTCACTTGAGTCCTAGTATCCCCATTGACTTGGGCCGTTATGACTTGGGTCAATACATGGAGAGCTGACCTTATTTCCACATTTGATATAGCCTCCACATCAATAAGACCTTGAGGAAATTGAGGCTCTTGGGGACCTTGGGAGGAACTCCCTCATTCAGAATCTCCTATTCCATCCTGCTTGCGTTCGCCCTTCTTGTGTACATATCCTATAGACACAACATAAGGGTTAGGAAAAGGATTTCATAGAGTTTAAACTCTAAGGCACGACTAAATATTAATGAAGGAAGTGAAATTTCCTAAGCATCTTATAGCCTCTCATTCATAAGTGTGGCACGCTTCACACTCATGAACAAGACTCTAATAGACGTGGTTCATAAGACATCATCCTAGAATCATTCTAAACTTTGTGCTCTGATTACTAAGTTTGTCACGACCCGGGGTCACCCCCTAGATGTAACATGGTGTACTTGACCCAGAAGGGGTCTCATACAAGCCCTTAGCATAATCATAAACATAAGAAATAGAAATGATGTAAAATTAAAAAAAATTCAATCGAAGTTTTCATAAAACTAAATGGAAGTCTAGACATTTTCTCATAGAACCATCTAATACAATCGAATATCAATAAGGGTCACACCCCTTTACAACATAGTCTCAAAAGAAAATGAAGAAACTAGAAATGAACAATTTCCATCCTCGAACCATGAGGACTCACCAAAAGCATGGAGAGAATCAATCCAAGCTTTACTCAAATGGACAACTAAATGACCGAAACCTACACTTATAGATAAATGTAGAAAATATTGGTTAGCACAAAAATGTACTAAGTATGATAGCCATGCACAAAAATACTTAAAAAATGCTTAAAAGGGACATTTTGTTGAAACGATGCATTTATCAAGTTTAAAAGTCATTATGCACATTTCTTGAAGAAACATAAGTCAAACCTTCTCATAAGCAACCCAAAGCTATACTTGTGCAATTCATAGGTAAGATTCCATAATCCTACCTAATACTAAGTACCACCTTTAGGCTACCAACATCATGCATATCATACCTCACCTCATCCATAGCCACTACTCATAGAGAAGGAAACATTCATGTTCATAATTTGATAGCAAGTAAAGTCACTCTTAGCAACAATACATATCATAAATGCATAATTCATAAGTCTTCATAGCATAAGAGAGCCTCACCACAACCACTCTTAAAGCCTACTTGTGCAATGTATAAGTGGAGTCCCATACCCCCACTCATACTAAGCAAAACTTCTTAAGAAGCCATCGTTATAGTTCATATGTTCATATTCTTGACATGTAGAGCAATATAGCCTTAACCGACATAGAACATGTGAGCTACATGGAATCCGGTGTCTTGCCCCCACACCGTAAAGATGTGTCCTACTTGCCTTAGGTAGAACTCATGTGTTAGCTTCTAGGTGGATCCACTAGCTAAAGACCTATGTGGGCACATAGTTATGGGATAGAAAGATTGCTTCTAGAAACCCCACACCTATTACATTGACGGGGAAGCTTCCATCTCATGAGATTTCTTTAGATGACCCGGCCTATTGCATTGACGGGAGAATCTTTACCTCATATTCCATATCCACTAAGTGCTAAGCATTATTTCCCAAAATTTACATTTTTAGTCTTGAGTTGTATTTACATGTGTGAAGGAGTATCTTACCCTTCATTCAACAAAACTCCTAAAATAGCTCATAGATTCAATAACGTGAGAATATCCTTTTAACCTTAGAATCATCAATATGTGAGAAACCTTTCACATCATGTTCATAGTATGTTCATGAGAATAGCCTTTCATTCAACACAACAAGATCATCATAGTCATAATAATTCATGCATAATAATGTGTAAGGGTATAGGGGAGAATGACCTTTCCAATAAATACCGCAATTGTAGCATAGTCATAGAATCTTCATTATCAAAGTAATTCTTGAAGCACATGCATAATTCTCATGTTCATGTATAAATTCTTATAATTTACCCATCAAGAATAATGAATCACATTCAACCCAACATCTAGAATTTCTACATTTGATATGGGTAATTACAAAATTCAATCAATTCATACAAGACCCATTTATATGCTTCTAAAATCAATTAATTCAATTAAGATCATAATTTAGCAATAGAGGGGATCCATGGGTTCTTGAGGGAATTTCACCAAAATTCAACCATAAATCATCAATTCAACCATAATCCAAAATAATTCAACCATTGAAATCATTTTTAAAGAGAACCCGTGGTGCTCGAACAAAACCCATTAAACTGGGGAAAATTGAAATTTTTGAAATCATATTTTGAAGGGGCTCTTTTGGTGGAATCTACCCAAAGATGAAAACTACCATACCTTGATGATGAATCCTCGAAGAATTTGATGAAAACCCTTGATTTCTTCAAGCCCAAACTTTAATTTTACTCTTCTTCTCCTGTGTTTTTAGAGAGAGAAATATTGCGAGGAAGATGAACTTTTGATTTAGATTTGGGTCATTGAAAAAGTGATTTTTATTGGGTGTTTAGTGACTAAAAATACCTTATATATGTATTTAAAAATAATATAAAATATACCCATTTAATTTGTACTTAAAAATATAATATTACAAAATTACAAAATTGCGCCTTGCGCAAGTGGACTTGCCTAAAAAAAACTAAGGCAAAGTCCAAGGAGGCTTTTATGGCCAGTGGGGTGGTCCACCTGCCATGGACCCTCCCTTGGACTTGTTCCTTTATCTTTTTAAGGTTAAGGCATGTCCACGAGGGTCTACACGGGCAGTGGGTTTGTCCACTTGCCATGGACCCACACGTGAACCTCACCTATGCCCTATGCGACTAAGGCATTCATCATGGAGGCACTCCACGGGCAGTGAATGCCTTCACACCTCGTGGAGCCTCCCGTGAACTGACTCTATGCCAAGAAAATGGCTAAGGCATTTTCACGAGAGGGCCTCCAAGGACAGTGGAGCAGTCCACGTTCCTTGAACCCTCAAGTGAACTTGCCTTCATGCCTATTCGGCTAAGGAATAGTTCACGAGGGCTTCTTAGGGTAGTGAAGCTTCCACCTTCCTTGAAGCCTCCCTTGAACAATGCCTTTTGCCCACATGGCTAAAGCAAAGTTCAAGAGTGCTTGTAAGGGTAGTGATGCCTTTCACCTTCCTTGAACCCTTTCTGGAACTTATACTTAGTCAAATTTTAGGGCTATTTTACAACTCCAAATTAAGCATAATATTTTATGACTCAAATGTTAGGCTCTAGTTTCACCTATTAATTTTCCAGGTGTTACATTAACAGAGGATGGTGTCTTATTTAATCAAAATAGGTTATGCATCCCTAATGATGACAAGTTGAGGAGAGCAACACTGAATAAAGGACATACTTCACCATATAAAATAAATCCTAGGGATACAAAGATGTACCACACCATCAAAGAAAATTATTAGTGGAGTGGTATGAAGAGAGATATTGCAGAATCATTTCACAATGTTTGGTTTTTTAACAAGTAAAGGCAGAACATCAGGTCCTAGTAGGTTATTGTTGCCTTTGTCGATTCCGGAATGGAAATGGGAGAGAATAACTATGGACTATGTTTCTGGTCTTCCTCGCACACAGAGAAATCATGATGAGATATAGGTGATTATGGATAGGCTTACCAAGAGTGCTCACTTCATAGCAATCAGGATGGATTACTCACTTCAAAGTTTAGCCGAATTATACATTAATGAGATTGTAAGACTAAATGGGATCTTTGTGTCTATTGTATCAGATCGAGACCCAAGGTTTACATCTAGATTTTGGGGTAGCTTGCAAGAAGCTTTGGGTACTAAGTTGAAATTTAGCACTTCGTTCCATCCTCAAACAGACAGCCAGTCGGAAAGGGTGATACAAATTTTGGAGGATATGCTTTGAGCTTAGATTATGGAGTTTAAGGATAGTTGGGAAAAACACTTGGCTTTGATTGAATTTTCTTACGATAATAGTTACCAATCAAGTATTGGAATGCCTCCCTATGAGGCCTTATATGGAAGAATATGCCTGACCCCTTTTTGTTGGAGTGAAGTTGGAGAAAGAAAGCTTATTGGTCCTGAAATTGTGCAACATAAATTAAATAAGGTAAGAATTATCAAGGATCATCTAAAGATTTCTTCGGATTGATAAAAGTCATACGCTGTTCTTAAAATGTGTGATATTGAATATGAAGTTGGAGATAAAGTATTCTTAAAGGTGTCTCCAAGTAAAAAGATTATGAGATTTGGCCAGAAAGGAAAACTTAGTCCCTGATTCATTCGACCTTATGAGATACTAGAAAAGGTTGGAACATTTGCATATGAACTAGCTTTTCCACCTGAGTTAGACAAGATCAACAATGTCTTCCATGTTTCTATGGTCAGAAGATATCGTCTGATCCATCTCATACTCTTCTAGTTAAATCTATTGAGGTTAATCCTGACTTGATGTCTAATGAAGAACCTATCCTAATTCAAGCTCGAGAAGTAAAGCAGCTTAGAAACAAGAGAATCCTCTTAGTAAAGGTACTTTGGGGGAACCATTTTGGAAAGGAAGCTACCTGGTTGAGAGAAGAAGACATGAGGACCAAGTATCTGCACTTGTTTCGGGACTAGTGTAATGTAAATTTTGAGATGAAATTTCTTTGAGGTGGAGAGAGTTGTAACACCCCTAAATACTAACAAAGATTCGCATGTTGATACACCATTGCTTAATTACTACAATATGTTTTATTCTCAATTTGGGAACTCAAATTTTTGTGAATTTGCAACTTGCTTAACATAATTGTGATCGTAATTTAAGGGATTGTATTGGGGTATTTATGTAATATTATAATTAGAATTACCTATAACTTGAAAGAGAGGTGAGGGCTATACATATAGGTGTATATTTATGCATTTTGGGCAGCACCTTTTATGGACAACTGTAAAGTGATAAACATCACTTTTGGTGACTTTATCTTCGCACCTCCTCTAGTGAAATTCGTGCTTTGAATATATTGTTTTGTACAAAATGTATTTTGCGGTGATTCTTGATTATTTGCAACCTAAAGAGATGTACCTACAACTTTCATGAAGGATATAAAGTCCAGTTTTGCCATTTTCCTTTTCAAATCTAAGTTGTGACATGAGGTACTAGGCTGGCCAGAATTATTGTTTTGGGAGCATAGTTGTATTTGTACATGCTAAGCTTACTTGTGATGATAATCCTATTTTACGTCAACATTATTTAGCAACTAGGAATTAAAGAAGTTATTTAATTTTATTTTTAAGGTTGTATATACTCGTGAACAAGTTGAGGACCTTGATACGTTGGTTAGTCTACAGTTTAAACTTTTGAATTTGTGTTGGACTGTTTCTATTCTAAAGCACTGAGGTTGGTGTATAAACTTGTACTTATACTATTGTTACCTGCTGGTATATCTGGAAGTTTATCTTGGTTACCTCTAGTCACTTTGCATTGTCGTGTTGGTATCCTTTAAGTCATTAAAGACACTTGCATAACTCTCCCACTTGTACGGATTATTTGATCAACTGGCACTGTTGTTGGCATCTTGTCCTTCTTGTGGCTGTGACTTTGTCACTATTGGCATGCATCTCGATTCAGATCATTTTCCATCTCGACTCTGGATTTTTAGTTCGTCTTAAGTATGGAAGTTGTCCATTTTAAGTACAAACTAGAAAATCATTTTTAATACGATTCTTTGTTCTCTTGATTATTAGGCTTTGAACCTTCTCTATATAGGGTGTTGGCCTTTCTTGATACCTGCTTATGCTTGGTGTGACGATATGATGTATATATTGGGCCAGACTTGGTATTGAATCACTTAGAAAATGGTGCTATGAGCATTTTTGACATTTGGGTCTTTAAATATCGAACTTGATACTCTTTATATATTTTTAATTGATTTATTAATTATGTTTCAATTGTGCTTATCATGACTTGAGAAAGGTAGCTCGGTGAATCTGAGGAATCCGAACCTATAGTTTTTACACCACTAAGCTATATGCTTAATGATAGTTGTTTCTATCGTAGGGAATGTTCGGGAGGATGCATGAAACTGGCCATTGGAGATGGAGATTTTGATTGTCTTAAGGAAGATCACATTTGCATATAGGCATCTATATTTTGTATAAACCTTGGGACTTGTACATGATCTATGTGTTGTACATCTACATGAAATTTTGAAGGCTAATTTGATTATGTCACCATGGGTTGTAATATAAGTATGGCTATATGTTTTGTTCTATTTGGGGTGTGTAAACCAAAGTCTTGTAATATACTAAATTTACTATTTGTTTGAATGTTTGTGTGAAGCATGAACCGACTAATTTTGGTACTCGAAAGTTGGTAATATTCTTTTATATCATTTTTAAGTGTGAGGATTATATATGCATGAAAATCTCGTAAGTTATTTGCATAGATTAATTTGGAAGAATTTTTCCACCATCAGTTAAAATTCTACGCATTTTCAATTTGACGTCAAATTAATGTTTAATGGGGCAGGATGCACATCCTTAACTATTTTTTTATGAACCTAATCCCCCTACTATATTTTAAACAATAATCCCTACATCAATCTCTTTTAAATGTCGCAAGTATGAAATTGGATTCCTTCTTAAGTGGTAGTATCCTTCCGAAATGGTCACTACAATGCCCATCCTGTGAAGAATGGATATGAGATAACCGAAAGTTCAAATGTAACTAATTTCCGTATTGTGATGATGTCATTTGTGTAGCTATATTGTTGCTGTTAAATGTGTTATGTATCCCAGGTATGAGGAGGTGTGAGAGTAAGAGGCAGAGTAGTGGGAATTGTGATGAATGAATATGATCTACCTTGGGAAGGGGGTTCGTTCTAGAGTGGTTAGTGAGCCTTGTTATGGTATACTATGTGGTCAAGGGTTGGATTGTTTTGGTGGAGAATCATAGGCTTGTAGTAAGTTGGTTGGTCATGTTGGGGGCGATATGTGTTTCAAAAACTCGTCTATGTGTGACAGAAAGGTTAGGCCTTTGTCTAAATCAGAGTTTGTAGCGTTGCAAATAGAAGGCTAACACTGTGTTGTTGCCTAGTTGTGGTTAAGACAAAGAAGGTGGCCAGAGTATAGGTGCAAAGGTTGGCTGGGGTATTTTCCTTGCTATGCCACTTGGCATAGTCAGGTTGCAGGGTCAGTGATGTTTCATAGGAGACGACGAATATGATCTCCAACAACTTTGACTGTCCTTCCCTATGGTTGGATATGTGTCATGATATTATTTTGTTTACATGACGTGTCTTTAGAAACTCTTATACTTCTTTAGACTAGATCCCTGGGGTGTTAGTTATTCTCGAAATTCAATATTAGTTTTGTCTTAACTAAGTATTGGTAAACTTCATAAACTTTCTGTTTTAAAATGAAATCGTTTAGGGAGTAAGGGTTCTTCTATCTAGGTATTAGAGTAGGTACCCGCATGACCCCGTGGATTGGGTCATGACAAATTGGTATCAGAGCCCAGGTTACCGTCTCCCAGTACAAGAGCAAATGTGGAATATACTTCTGTTAATTGGTGTGTTGAAATCCCCATCTAATCTTCAGGAATCTATGAAGCATTCTAGGAACACATTCTATTTCTTCTCTCCTTTGGTGCGGTTTGTTGCTTGTTGTGTAGGTTGAGTCCAACTGGTATCTACGGATCTCAATTGGATCTCAACAAAGTGAAATGGATACCGTAGTCGTGGCTGAAGGGAAACAAGCTAGAGAAATTGGAACCGAGAAGGTTCCAATTTATATTTGGCCTTAGAGCTTGTGCAAATGCATGGATGATCAACTAATGTCATCAATGAAGCAATTTAAGTTAATAATTTTGACTTTCTTGTGTGATGTAGCTTGAAATGTGATTATGTCCATAGTATTGCCTGAATAACCCCTCACGTGTGAAGTGTACTTGCCTGAATGATATGATGTGCGTCTGTGTCTGATGTTGCCTGAATAACTGTCTATGTGCGAGATGCACTTGATGAAATACTTGAAATTACAAAAAGGTATAATTGCTTGAGTCTCTATGAACTTGTGGATAGAAAATAGCCATGTTTAGTGGGGCACAATGGTCTGATGATGAACCATAATGTGATTAATAGGCCTATTTTGAGGTGTGCATGTTTGTTATGCCAAGATAATGGAGAAAATCTCTTGAATGTATAGTGTTGGGTTCGATATTGGGGTAGACTCCGCCGAATTCAACTAGTGGAGTTGGGTTCTGGTTAAATTATGACCCTCGGTCAATAAAGAACTCTAGGAACGGGGAGAACTCCCATGAAATTGTTTCCTGGGAACCAACCCTGTTAGGGCTACCGAGAAGGGATGACCCACCATGGCGGGACAGAGCGAGACAGAATCTCAGCCCTATCTCCACTGTTTTCCCCCCTGTTCCACCTACTGACTCTGAATCGTATATTGACTAATTCTCGCATCCCAATCAGTGCTTAGCAATAGAATAATAAGTTATAAGAATCTAATATTTATTTACACCTCTGAAATTAGAAATCAAGCATCCATATGCTTACAAAACATAGGAAAACAAAGAGTAAATACTGCAATTGTATACTGCATGCCCAAACGGGCAAACCCAAATCAATCCAAAGATTTCTACTTAGAGGGAGGGGGAGTGTTTTCATCCGAATCGTGGTCCTCTGGAGACTTCTCACCAGTCCATGCCTCGATCAACCAGGAAAACTCGTTAAAGTACTCCAGTTCTAGTATGGGACGCTCCCGCTGGATGGCGACGCAGGAGGATATGACCTTGATGGCTTTCCACATCCTACCCATCAGACGATCCCTTTTGATGTTCTTCTTCTTCTTCTTCTTCTCCCATCGCAACTGGCAGCGGAGAATCTCGACCTCAAGGGAGGTGGATGGTGGAACTGGAGCTGAGGTGCTAGCATAGGTATCTTCCAATCTTCTCCAGACAGCAGCCATGCCTCCTTCACGCGATCACCTGATAGTGGGGGCTGAGCCTGGGTATGAGGGGCGTCATCTACCTCATCATCCGCCTCTGCTGCTGCTCTGCTACTCTTAGCCCCGCTCACCTTTCTCTTCTTCTTTCCCTTAGAAGAGGGCCACCTTATCAACAAATGATGGAAAGGGGGGTACATGGGTTATACATTATCACTGTACATAGTGGCACCCCCACCCACTTGCACATCGCTGTCATTAACCCCGGTAGGAAGAATGCGTTTTTGTTGCCTTGGTAGACCATCTTCCACTCGGATACCATCTGTGCCCCAACGTTCAACCTGATCCCCTGCATTGTACAAGTCACCACCAGAGCCCGAGGATAAGTCATGTCACTGCGATTTTCCGACTAGCGAATCCTCCTAGCCGCCAAATTCAGCCACCTCTTGGCATCGACGGACCAGTAAATGCTGGTGTTGCCTTTGTAATAGTCCAGTAGACCCGATCCTGACGCTCAACCTCAACCAAGGATCTCATAAACAATCCAGATCCATCTCCATCGTTCTGGTCTCATACTCAGCATTGGAGACCTCCGGCACCTCGAGCATTAAATTTATGAACTTATTGGTCAGAGACTTCCATTCCTCTCATGTGGATGGCAGGGTGAGGGTCATCCCAACAGATAGTTGGGAGGAGGGCATAGAACTCCCTCACCCTGCCTGAGCATGCGGCAGGGTATGCCTCCGCTAGTGGGCCCCAACCGAACTCTATTAGCCGGGTATGGAAGGTGGGTTCCTTCTCCGATAATCCTAGCAAGTGGAAACCCTCTAGTACAAAAAAATTGTGTTCCAGTAGTCATGATGCCTCTCCCAACATGCAGCATCGAGAAACTGGAAAGAAGGCAAGCTATCTTTGTTGAATTCAGCCATTGCTGATCAAACTTGCATTTTCATAATCTGCATATTAGGACTCAACATATATACGTAACCCCGGGAAAAAGGAAAGGAAAACTTCTTTTAGCTATAGTGGCTGGGAGGCCACTGGTTTGCGGTATCCCACCATGCCGGCCAGGATACCACCATGGCGATGTTGCCACAACGGGAAAAAGTCCGCCATGGCGGCCTCCATCTGGGTCGAAGCTTTAGGGGTGTGTGCATGACACCCCTTCACCTAAAAGGCTTCATTTTTCACTAATTTTTCATTAGATCAGTGTTTCTAAAGTACCCTACTACCTAAATATGCAAAGATTCTAGCATTTCAACTCCTAAATGGTGCCCAAATCCAAGTTGCTAACCAAGAACACTATTAAACTTCAATAAGTCAATCTACCTTCTTTGGCGGAGATTCAAGTCCTTTTGGTTGAACTCATATTGTAAACTCTTATGATCGGTGAAAACATCAACATGAACCCCATATATATAATGCCTCTAAATCTTTAAGGCAAAGAGGTGAAAAGCCAAAGTTCATCATCGTTCTTGAGGTTTCGCTTGTGGATCTCACCAAAGGGTTAATCCCTACGAGGTATGTGAGATCACATAGCATTGGGTTCGTTCACCCACACGCCAATCATGATTTAATTCAGCGTGTTTATGTTCTTGAAAGTAGAGTAATTGAGTTCTTGATAAATTTTGTTGAAGTTTCTATTATGTTCTTGATTGTGGAGTTGTTGAGGAATTCTTGAATTAATTTCATGATATTTGAGGTTTTTTTTTATTAGGTTCTTGTATAATTTGGTTGGATATTCGAATCTAAGTGTTTGGGGAAGGAACCAATCAAATATAGACGAATTAGGCTCGAAAAAACGTACAAGGAAATTCTTCAAAAGTATTGGGAAAAGGGGTAGGGCGCCATGCCACTCAAAGGGCCCCACATTAGCGTCTGATGTTTGGGATCTGGGAAACCATGCCACTCAGAGCGCCCCAAACACAGGTTTTGTAGTTTTGATTCTGGCGCCCAACGCCACTCAGTACTCCAGGGTCGCCAGATCCTCTACCCTTTCCCACTTCTTTCCATTTGAGTTACCTTGAATCGTACCTGTGTTTTCTAGTTGATTTCTACACTCTAAGGTACGTCTAAACATTATGAGATCATCCATAAACATGAATCATAATATTGAATCCATAAATTCAAATTCAAGGAAAGTTAAGAGCCAAATCTAGAGAGTTCCTAGAGTCTTCTCAAAAAGTCTTTTGCATATGCTTTAAACTTGTTTTAAGACTTGAGTTTTGAGTTGAGTAAAGAATAAAAAATGAAGTACTTTTCTTCAAAAGAGTATATGGGAACTATGTATTCCCACAGTGTAAATGTTTTCATATTTAAACAAGAAAGGAGACAATGATTTCCAAAAGAGCCTTTGGGTTAGTTTTTGAGTAATTATCTCAAACCACAAAAAGAGTTATGTTTTTAAACATATGTACTAGTTATATTTTGGGACTATTATTGAGCACCGATTTGGGAGCAAGTTGAGTTCAGATAATTCATGGTCTCTACAAACCATGTAGCCCACATGGGTAGAAAAGAGTCATAATTTTTAAATGTTTCCTTAGTACTTTTTAGCATAGACTAGTGGATCGACTTAGTAGTTAGGTTCTATACCCCCGACAAGGTATAAGATGTCCCTAGAAGCGTGAGGCAAAACGTTGTATCTTCACATTGCTCATAAGTGATGGTTGTCGGTTAGAGAAACTCCCACATAGATATTTTGTATTCTTATATACACATAGTTAATTGTATTTTCTTAGACAAGTAGAGTTTATATAGTATCCTTGCATACAAACTGAGTTACTACTGTATTTTCAATACACAGAGTTGTTATACACATGTTTTAAAGCTTTTCCTTATACTGCATTTATTATATTACTTTATATTGAAATGAGTTGAGTTGAGTTGAGACCACGTATGTTCCTTTAGTACCTTTCAAGCTTATGTCTTGTTTTAGAGTTCCCCTCACGTGCTCGTACATTCAATGTGCTGATGCCAGTCAGACTGCATCTTTTTATGATGCAGATCAAGGTAACCAGGATCAGTATCCAGCACATCGTTGATCCAGTTGAGCTTCAGAGTTGTTGGTGAGCCTCCTTGCTTATGGAGGATCCCTTTTTTATTGTTTTCAGGATTTTAGTTCATTAGGATGTCATGGGCCTTGTCCCGATGTCCATCTAAGGTATTAGAGGCTTTATAGACAGTTAGTTGATGTTCGTTCTTGAGTCTTTCCATTTAAGTTTTAATGTTTAAGACTTGAGTTGCCATTTGGATAGTGAATGCTCTTTATACATTCTAAGCTATCTATTGAACTTTCAGTTTACTTTTAAAGTACATTTATGTTGGGTAAAGTCTTTTGCTAAGAGTTAAGCCATGCCAAGGGTTCGCTTAGGGCCAGCAATATTTTTTGAGTGCCAGTCCCACCAAGGGTGTAGGCTAAGGGCGTGATAAACTTGGCATCAAAGCACAGAGTTCAAGAGTCCTAGGGAGTCTATGAAGTCGTGTTTGTAGATTCCTGGTTATTGGTGTGAAGCGTGCCGCATATATAATTAGGAGGATGCGACAATTAAGAACTATCTCACTTCTTTCATACTCATTTCATACGATAGAGTTTATCTCTAAAAAATTCTTTTAGTTTGTGCCTACGCGTGTCTTTCAGATCATGCATCCACGAAGAGATATCAAAGGTCATCCCGCTAGGAGTAATATGGAACCAAAAGAACAAGAGGTACCTAATGTACTTGAAGTGCAACCCCAAGGAGAGGTCACCAATGTTGAGTTTCGGGAAGCTATCTGGATGTTGAGTGAAGTTGGGACCAATCAAGTTGGACAGAGAGAGAATCGGTAGAAAGTGACTGATACTTCAAGGATCCGTGAGTTCTTAAGGATGAATCCCTTAAGCTTCACTTGTTCAAGTGTCACTGAGGATCTAGAAAACTTTGTTGAAGAGCTTTAGAAGGTTTTTGAGATTATGCACATCACTGATGCTGAGAGGGTAGAACTAGCTGCATACCAAATGAAGGGTGTCGCTAGAATCTAGTTTGATTAATGGAAAAAGAATAGAGCTGAAGGTGCACAACTTGTGAGTTGGTCTTTGTTTGAAGAGTCCTTCTTGGGGCGTTTCTTTCCCCGTTAACTGAGAGAAGCAAAGGTACGAAAATTCCTCTTTCTTAAGTGGGAATCAATTAGTGTTCATGAGTAGAGTCTAAAGTTCACCCAACTTTCCCACTATGCTCTACAGGTGGTTGCTGACATGAAAGGTAGGATGAGTTTGTTTGTTGCTGGGTTGTCTCGTGTATCAAGTAAGAAAAGCAACGAAGCTATGTTGATAGGAGATATGGACATAGCAAGACTGATGATCCATGAGCAGCAGGTTGAGGAAGAGAAGTTGAATGATAGAGAAGAGTTTCGAAACAAGAGAGCTAAGATAAGGAATGAGTTCGGGTAGCAGAAGAGTAATGTCAACCGTTCATCTATCCAACGGAAACATAAGGGACCTGCTCCATCATCTACTAGTGCACCTGCACCAAGGAACATAGGTAAGTTCCAAAATCAGAATTCACAAAATTTCAGAGCTAGACCTGCGCAGTCTTAAGGTTGTATGGCACGAAGATGTAATGGGACTCATGCATGTGCTAAGTGTGGTAGGACCCACTCAGAGGTATGTCGTGATGGCTCCACTGGTTGCTTCAAGTGCGGTCAAAATGGTCATTTTATGAAAAAGTGTCCTAAGAAAAGACAAGGAAATGGTAATGGGAGTAATAAAGCCCAATCTTCTTCAGTTGTTGTACCAGACAGAGCTGCATCTAAAGGAGCTACTACTTTCGGGGATGGCAGAGGAGGAAACCAGTTGTATGCTATCGCTAGTCGCCAAGATCAAGAGGATTCGCCAGATGTTTTCACTAGTATGATCCAAGTCTTTAATTTTGATGTTTATGCTTTTATAGATCCACGAGCGGGTTTATCTTTTGTGACTCCTTATGTTGCGACGATTTTTGATGCTCTTCTTGAGAAACTTCTTGAGCCTTCAGTGTTTATACACCTTTTGGTGAGTCTATTATAGTAGAGAGAGTCTATCATGATTGTACCATTTTCGTTAATCACAAGAGCACCATAGCTGACTTAGTTGAGTTATATATTATAGATTTTGATTTCATTCTAGCTATGGACTGGTTTCATGACTGTTAGGCCTCAGTTGATTGTAGAACTCGATTTGTTAAGTTCCAATTTCCTAATGAGCCAGTTATAGAGTGGAAGAGTAGTTCAGCAGTGCCTAAGGGCCATTTTATTTTTTACCTTAAGGCGAGAAAGTTAGTTCCTAAGGGGTCTGTTTATCACTTAGTCCGAGTTAATGACTCTAGTGTAAAGATACCTCATGTTCAGTCGGTTCCAGTAGTAAGTGAGTTTCTAGAAATCTTTCCAGGTAATCTACTCGGAGTCCCTCCTAAGAGAGAAATAGATTTCAGTATAGATATTTTCCCTGATACTCGTCTTATATCTATTCCGCCATATAGGATGACACCAACAAAGTTGAAAGAATTCAAAGAGCAGTTGAAAGATCTCATAGAGAAAGGTTTTATTTGACCAACCGTCTCACTTTTATTTGACCAACTATCTCACCTAGGGGCACTCCGGTTTTATTTGTGAGGAAGAAAGATAGTTCTCTTAGAATGTTTATAGATTACCGCTAGTTGAACAAGGTCACTATCAAGAATAAGTATCCTCTTCCGAGAATTGATGATCTCTTAGATCAACTTCAGGGTGCCAGTTGTTTTTCTAAGATAGACCTCAGATCTGGCTACCATTAATTAAGAGTAAAGGAATGTGATATTCCAAAGACAGTATTCAGGACCCATTATGGTCATTATGAGTTCCTTGTCATGTCGCTTGATTTAACTAATGCGCCTTCATCGTTCATGGACCTTATGAATAGAGTATTTATGCCTTATTTAGATATGTTTGTTATCGTATTCATTGATGAGATTCTAATCTATTCGAGGAATGAAGAAGATCATGCTAGTCATCTCAGAATAGTTCTTCAAACTCTAAAGGATAAAGAGTCGTTTGCTAAGTTCTCTAAGTGTGAGTTATGGCTTGAGTTTGTGGCATTCTTAGGCCACATTGTTTCTAGTGATGGAATTAGAGTTGATACTCAGAAAATTGAGGCAGTGTAGGATTGGCCTAGACCCATATCTCTAACTGATATTATGCATTTTTTGGGATTGGCTGGATATTATAGCAGGTTCGTCGAGCGGTTCTCATCTATTTCGTCCCTTTTGACCAAGTTGACTCAGAAAACAGTTAAGTTCCAATTGTCTGAAGTTCGTGAGAAAAGCTTTCAGGAATTGAAAACTAGGTTGACTACTGGCCAAAATTGACCTTACCAGAAGGTACGCAAGGTTTTGTGGTATATTGTGATGCGTTTAGAGTTTGTTTCGGTTGTGTGTTAATGCAGAATGGTAAAGTTATAGCGTATGCCTCCAGACAACTCAAGGTTCACGAAAAGAATTACCTAACCCATGATCTAGAGTTGGCTACGGTAGTATTTGCTTTAAAGATTTGGCGTCATTATCTTTATGGAATTCATGTAGAAGTGTTCACCGACCACAAGAGTATTTAGTATGTGTTGAGTCAAAAAGACCTTATTCTCAGACAAAGGAGGTAGTTAAAGTTACTCAAACATTATGACATGAGTATTCTCTATCACCCAGGTAAGGCTAATGTTATTGGTTATGCCTTGAGTAGGTTGTCTATGGGTAGTACCGCTCATGTTGAGGAAGAAAAGAGAGAGTTAGCTAAAGATGTGCACAAACTTGCACAATTGGGAATTTGACTAAAGGATTCCACAGAAGGAGGAGTAGTGGTGGTGAATGGTGTTGAATCACCATTAATGTCAGAAATGAAAGAGAAGAAAGACCAATATCCTATATTGCTTGAATTGAAGGCAAATGTTCATAAGCAAAAAGTTATGGCTTTTGAACAAGGGGGAGATGGTGTATTGAGGTATCAAGGTAGGTTGTGTGTACCAAGGGTGGGTAAACTCCAAGAGAGGATCATGGAGGAAGCTCATAGCTCTAGATATTCTATCCATCCGGGTTCCACAAAGATGTATCTTGACTTGAGAGAAGTATATTGGTGAAATAGTATGAAGAAAGGTATTGTTGAGTTAGTTGCTAAGTGCACGAATTGTCAACAAGTTAAAGTAGAGCACCAAAGGCCCGGTTGGATGGCTCAGAGTATAGAGGTTCCTGAATGGAAATAGGAGAAGACCAATATGGATTTTATTACTGGTTTACCATGATCTCGCAGATAGCATGATTCACGTTAGGTGATTGTTGATTGAATGATCAAATCAGTCCACTTTTTGCCGTTAAAGACTACCCATTCAGCAAAGGATTATTCCAAGTTATATATTCAAGCGGTAGTTAGACTTCATGGAGTCCCAGTGTTTATTATTTCAGATAGAGGTGCCCAATTTACTGCACAATTTTGGAAGTCATTCTAGAAAGGCTTGGGTTCAAAGGTGAACTTGAGCACTGTTTTCCAGACACATGGTCAAGCAGAGCACACTATTCAAAATTTAGAAGATATGTTGAGGGCTTGTGTGATTTATTTCAAGGGTAATTAGGATGATCACCTACCTCTCATTGAGTTTGCTTATAATAATAGTTATAATTCTATCATCCAGATGGCTCCTTATAAAGCTCTTAATGGGAGAAAATGCAAATCTACTATTGGATGGTTTGTGTAACAACCTGTATTATGCGTATGCTAGTTCTATTCACGTGATACTTGACATAGCCTTATAGTATAGGTGAGGGACCGTGCTTCTTATATGATTAGTGTTGGTTTAAACTAGCTCGCAAGGTGATGTAACACCTTGCACGTTTCAGCATGTGTACTGCAAGTTAGCTCCGACGGAAGTATTTAAACTAGAGGTAGTAAAGTGGTAATTGGGCCAAATGTACTACCACCTACTTGCATTAATTTAGCCCAAGTTGAGTAGAAGGATAAGGGAAAATGGACAGCCAAGGCCCAATAGTCTTAAGTCCAAAAAGGCCCAAGTGAAAGGCCCATATAGGTGGACCACCTACTTGCATTAATTATGGCCCAAATTGACATGAATAGAGGGATAATTCGGAGTAGGGCCCAACAAGTGTTGAAGTTCCCAAAAGCCCAAGTTAAAAGGCCAAGTAGGTGGGTCACCTACTTGACAATATATGGCCAAAATTAGTCAAGAAATTCGGCCATTACACCTCCTTTTTAAAGGGCTAAAGATCATATCTTTTGCTTCATTTTTAACTTGCAAAATTTTCAGATTTCTTAAGTTTCTCTCTTGGTCTCTCTTGGCTTCAATCAGCAGCCCTAGAAAACCTTGGGTCCTTGAGTATTGCCCCATTTTCAAGTAAAAGTTTGAAGGAGAGTTTCAGTTCTTGGAGTACAAGTTTAGAGGATAAATTCCTAGAAACTAAGGTAAGACTACTGCCCATTTTTGCCTCTCTTTAAATACAGATTTGGGGTGGAGAATTTTGGATATATTTATGAAGAATTAATGGATGGTGATAAATCCTTGAGTCAATATTCTCCTATTATGCTGAAAGATTTTTAGGGATTGATAGTGGCTGCCTTATGTATATTGTTGTTGGGGGCTGTTTGGGTATCTTGGAAAAGGATGTATGAAGTTGTATTAATGTATAGAAAAAGGGTGTGATGGTTCACCATTGGTGCAAGGGTTGTATGGGCCTACTTTCCGTCAAGTGTTAGCTACTATTTTTAGGGCCTTAATGTGATTAGCTGCTGACATTAGCTTAATTGTGACTTATATTGTATATTAGCATCCAAGAAGGGAGGCTGAATTGTGACAGTGG
>JAJONQ010013062.1:0-19171 GCA_036250385.1 Solanum microdontum
AATAGGTTTATACAATCTTATTTAAAATAGGAATAGGTTTATACAATCTTATTTAGAATAGGAATAGGAATACAAATAGAAATAGGAATAGTAAATAGTATCCTACTTGATAAAGGATTGTATTCTAGTGTCTATAAATAGGGTCTCAATGTAATAATGCAGACACAACAACAATTCAATAATATTCTTCCCTTATATTTCTCACATGGTATTAGAGCCTCTACGATCTTGGTAAACAATCAAAGAGCTTTCACTGCCGGCGGGCGGCTATTATCCATATATGCTGCCCGTTCGGCCAATGATTATGTTAGCAAAAGTTGGGTCACCGTGTATCTTTCTGGTGACTATTTTCTCATATCTAATTTGTGTAGCACCGTGCCATCTTTCCGGTGACTACTTTCTTATATCTAATTTGTGTAGGCACCATGCCATTATTCCGGTGGCTACTTTTTCTTATTTAATTTGTGTAGCACCATGCCATCCTTTTGGTGACTTCTTTTTTGTTTTTTGCATATCTGATTTGCGTAGCACCGTGCATCTCTCCGAACTATTTTTCATATTTAATTTGCGTAATACCGTGGATTTTTTTGAACTACTTTTTAATATCTAGTTGCATAGCACCGTGTGTCTTTTCGGTGACTCCTCAATTTGATTTGCATAGTTCCATTCGTCTTTCCGGTGACTCCTCAAATCTGATTTGCGTAGGGTTGTGCCATCATTCCGACTCTACCCATATCATTTCTCTTTTTCAATAGGGTCGTGCCATCCATCCGACCTTTTCTATATAGTTTCTATTTTCTAGTTGGGTCGTGCCATCATTTCGACCCTACCCATATAGTTTTATTTCATAGATTGTGACCACTTTCAGCCATTAAATCTAATACTCCGACGTAGGAGCTTGTTCTGACCAATTTTTCGATGACTTTCTTGTTTAATATCGACTCATTTATTGATTCCAACATGATTCATATACTTTATACTAGATTTTGAGCACTTTGTTGCTCAGGGGGAGTTTAATAGCCTTATATGTCGATTATGTGAGTCACTCTATGGTGTGAAACAGTCTTAGCAAGTTTGGTTTAGGAAGTTCAACATTGTAATTTTATTAGTCTGTGTTTTATCAGCATTATGCATCAAATTCAGTATTTCATGAGAAGAATAAGCACATTGAGATTGACTGACATTATGCATCAAATCCAGTATTTAATGAGAAGCCATGCACATTGAGATTGATTGTCAATTTTATGAAGTCGACTGATCAACTTGCAAATATCTCACCAAGCCACTCATCGGTCCTCGTATTAATTACATTTGTAACAAGCTAGGTACATGAATTGTATGCACTAGCTTGAGGGGTAGTGTTAGAACATGAATAGGTCTCAATGTAATAATGCAGACACAACAACAATTCAATAATATTCTTCCCTTATATTTCTTACAATTTTATAAGGTATAAAAGTTCAAAAGGATTACTTGGGCCAAAAAAATTTCCACAGAGAAGCTGAAGGTAAATTTACTGAACCTACAAGGATTTTAAGCCGAAAACTCAATTTCAATTTACCCAGCAAAAAGCTCAGTTTCTAGTTTATTTGGGCCCTATCTTAAAGGAATCGTCTTCCATATCTGAGAAATCAAAATTGATAAAGTACACCAAATTTATATTCTTAACTATCTTTTTTCACATGGTCTGTATGGACCAACACCAACCAACCACTTTTACAACATTTCGACAATGAAATTGAACATGTGTTAAACCAACCTCAGTTCAGGAGGTAACACCGTCTACATTGGCCTTCCCCCGAGCCTGCATAGGTGGGAACCTTCTGGCCCTGGGGTCCGCCTGTTAAACTAACCTCAAATAAAGTCCATTCCAACTCTATTTCAAATTCATCTTGTCAAACAGTGTCAAGTAAATTAACATAAAAAAACTGGTTGTCTTTAATGTGTTCTTTTATTCCTTTGAAATCAAATGTCACTACAGGTACTCTCCTACTATTCTACTTCTTCGCCATTTTGAGGCCTTCCGTAACTTGGCCTCTAATGAGGGTTCACCACATGACCAAGTTGGTATGAATTTAGAAGTTGCATCCGTCATAAAGGAATTTACTGAGCCAATTGCTGAAGATGAAGAAATTTACTCAGAAGGAAAGTCAAATGCTCATGATGTAAGATAAAATCCAAGTTCCTTTTGAGTTTCATGTCTTTGTGCTATTCATATCATACTGAACAATGTTGATGAATTTTCTAATGAATTATAGTGATCATCGTCAATTGGATTATTTTGTTTTTCTTTCCTGTTCACGTTTCCAATGTTTTCATGTTGTTCTAATTTACTTGGGTTCATCTGCATTTTTTGATTTTTTTCTACCACAACTCACCTCATGTTCTTTCCTTATAAAATGAATTTTCTTCTACCACAACTTACCCCATGTTCTTTCCTTATAAAATAAAATAAAAATTTACCCCATGCTTTTCCTCATCAAGTCCATTATGCATATGGTTATTATCATATCCTTTGTTCTTTAGGGGTGGGGTGGACCTCTTGACAGATAGAAAGGCAATGACAGAAACATTACTTTCTATTGCCACCCCTCTTTCTGAAAGGTGCTGCGTGCTTCACACGATATACGGTAGAAGAGTCGGGTTTATGCTTATTCTTGTCTTTTGTTGATGCAGCAAGTAAAGGTTGCTCAACCCATAAATCGGCACCCGGTGCTGTTAGTTGCTGCTGCTGATAGTCCTGAAGGCCTTCCACCAACTATTAGGCGTTGTTTCAGTCATGAGATTAGCATGGATCCGTTGAATGAAGAACAAAGGAAGGAAATGCTCTCCCAGTCTCTTCAACATGTTAGTGAACTACTTCCAAATGTAGGTAAACTTGATGTTACCTTTTTTTTTTTTTTTTTGATAATCGAGAAATCCGTCTGTGACCCGCCCTTTGGACCAATCACAACAATGTTTCCTTTTCTAGTGTTTGTGATCTTAATATTCACTACAATGTACGATACACTAGCACTGGGTATGTTGTTGTTATACGGTACACTGGTCCTAATGTCTTATATTACACTTTAGTGGCTATAGGCCAAAAGACCCCTAGTGCATTGAAACTCTGTGCATGAGAATACCCATGAAATTGAGAAACTTGAGGAGTATAAAGGGTGAGAGAAAGGAGGTGGTTTGGGGAGAAGACGAGCAATGGAAGGACTCTCATCGATTCCTTTCTGTTATTTTCTAATTACTGAAGTTATGGGTGCCAATTGTCATCATTTTTGTTGCAGACTTCTTTGGAGGACCTTGTGAAAGATTTGGTTGGTCAGACATCAGGATTCATGCCAAGGGATCTGCGAGCTTTAGTTGCTGATGTTGGTGCAAATCTAGTCCATAGTCACGCTAGTCAGGATGTGAAGGTTGTGCATGGAGATCTGAAAGAGGGTTCTCATGAGAGCAAGCCAATTGAGAATGATGGCTCACATGACTCGGCAAAGTCACTAAGCAAAGAAGATGTAATGAAATCACTGGAACGATCAAAGAAAAGAAACGCAACAGCATTGGGTACTCCAAAGGTAAAATCAGAAAACGATTACACAAACAAAACTATCTTCTTGTGCTTCTTTTGAATTGGTTGGACTCACTCAGCATTTTAATGTTTTCTGCAAGAAAGCGAAGCATCAAACTTTCCTTCTCTTTTTTTTGTGTGTTGGGTTGGGGTTGGGGGGCAATAAAATTTGGTGGAAGTTCAGATATTCACAATTGGATTCTTATGTGCTGACTGCTTATATTGGTTTGGTACATCTTTTCTCGTCTAGTATTGGATTGTAATACAGGCAATCAAATATTGTCTTGAAAAGTCTAAGAGCCCGTTTGGATTGGCTTAAAAAAAATAGCTTTTAAGTCAAAAAATAAAAGTCAAACTTAAATGACTTTTAAATCAAAAAATAAAAAGTAGGGGGAGACCTACTTTTAGTTTTTAACTTTTTTTAAGTCATTTAAAACTTATTTTAAGTAATTTTTAACCTTGCCAAACACTTCCAAAAGCTAAAAATGACTTACAAGTGTTATAAGTAAGTTTGACCAACTTTTAAGCCAATCCAAACAAGCTTTAATTCTTCTGCTTGAGAAAATGCTTATATATATGGTTTACGCTAGTTTAGGTTCCAAATGTCAAATGGGAAGATGTTGGTGGGCTTGAGGATGTGAAGAAATCAATTTTGGACACTGTACAGGTATTGCTTTATCTTACTCCTCCACAACACTTGGAAAAACTAAAGTGAATAAGCTTTCTATTAAAGTTGACACTTGGTTATGCTGACGTGTGTCGAATTGAAGGTTACACTTTTCATTTCTGTTATCTTTTGGATGATGTGACTTCCTTTGTCTTCTTCATTTGTAATGCAGCTGCCTCTTTTACATAAGGACTTGTTTTCGTCTGGATTGCGCAAGCGATCTGGGGTTCTTTTCTATGGACCTCCTGGTACTGGAAAAGTGAGTTTATGAGTTGCTTTATATGGTGTTATATCATCTGTATTGTTCAGTCATGTTCCCAGACGTTTATAATACAGTCTTTTCTCATTAACATTTTGTTGAAATGTTCAGACTTTACTGGCAAAAGCTGTTGCTACTGAATGCTCCCTGAATTTTCTCAGTGTGAAAGGGCCCGAGTTGATTAACATGTACATAGGAGAATCAGAGAAAAATGTTCGGGACATCTTTCAGAAGGTAATCTATTTTTTGCTTTTGCTAGGATGCTTTCAAAAAATATGCTGCTTATTTGCAATTTTCTGCAATATTGCAGGCCAGATCAGCTCGACCATGTGTCATCTTCTTCGATGAACTTGACTCGCTTGCTCCTGCCAGGGGTGCTTCTGGAGACTCCGGGGGAGTAATGGATCGAGTGGTTTCTCAGATGCTTGCTGAGATTGATGGCCTGAACGACTCTACCCAGGTTAGCTACTCTACTCAATCACAAAATAGATCTTTGTTCTGTTTTTTGATAATCGAGAAATACCCAATGTCTAGCTGGGGCACGTTTTGAAATTTTGGTGGAGAATGGGTCCACCCTCTACCCTTCTTCACTTAAATAACCTACTTTTGTCTGCAGTAGGATTCAATATCGTGACGTGCACCTAATCTACACTACACGGGTTGCGCTCTTACCACTAGACCAAAGCCTTGGGGCTAGCGTTTGTTCTCCTTGGTACTTATTAACTAATTCTTGGCCCCTCTTCTATACAGGACTTGTTTATTATTGGAGCTAGCAACAGGCCAGATCTTATTGATCCTGCCCTTTTGAGGCCAGGGCGATTCGATAAGCTCCTTTATGTTGGTGTTAATTCTGAAGCCTCGTACAGGGAGAGGTACTCTTGTATTTTGACCCTCTTCTGTACTTATCTTTGTGGTCTCCATTTGATCTCTTGAATTTTCTGTAATATTTAGGGTCCTTAAAGCACTTACGCGGAAGTTTAAATTGAAAGAAGATATATCTTTACTCTCAATAGCAAAAAGGTGTCCTCCCAACTTCACCGGAGCCGACATGTATGCACTGTGTGCTGATGCTTGGTTTCATGCTGCGAAGCGCAAGGTGAGTGCTTGAATCCCATATTTCTAATTTTCAAATACTTTACTTAATTGTGTCGGTGCAATAGGTAACAGAGAACAACTTGGCAGTTCTAACCAACTAATGGTATCTCAATTTTATTAAACATATGTAAAGTCTTCTGTGCATTATCATCATATCTGTTTCGTGAAAGATATTGAGCAATTTAGTGGTTCTTCTGTAGGCATTAGCTTCAGATTCGGATTCAACTGGCTCAGATGAAATGGATGTCTCGATTATCGTGGAATACGAGGATTTTTTAAAGGTAAGACAGCCACTAATGGAATGTTTTGAGGTTTCTCTATGGGTGGACAGAGGTGGATCCAGAATTACGCATGAGTTCAACGTTTGAATTCTTACCATTTAGTCCGTTGCATTTGTTATTATGGATTCATTATTTAATATTCATCGAAATTTTAGTAATTGTCTTAACATATATATTACGCTCCGTGTTGATTTAAGTTGAACCAGGATACATCTGCGTCTGTGAGTGGATATATATCCTATGCTACTAGTTAAATGATCATCTTTCTCCATTTTGAAGGTCTTGGGAGAGATCTCTCCCTCGTTGTCAATGGCAGAGCTTAAAAAGTATGAGTTGCTCCGGGAACAGTTTGAAGGATCATCAAGATGACAGAGGCGTTGCTCGGGAAGACTGAAGTGTCACCGTGCACGGTTAGGGTTCCTCCTACCAATGGGTCAGGAATTCGAGTCGTGACTCACCCAAATGCCCCCCATTGGCCCTTTCTCCTTTCTGGGTCTGGATTTTTGTGTCGTTTCGACAGGAAGAAAGAAAGATAAAAAGGATACTCAAGATAGATTATGGATCTGCTATCTACTTCCCATTTTGAGTTAGAGTTGATAATAATTGTCATTCTGCATTTGTTTTTGTGTATAGAATAAAATAATATCATGTACTAGTTGATTAAGCAATGAAAGAGCTATATATTTCTATATGGTTATTCACTACAGTTCTTTATATGTCCATGAAAATTTACTTAAAAAATGGAATGGAATAAAGAATGAGATAGTCTTTATCGTGTATCGATTATACGATCACTCTATGAATAGATCAATGTAATCTCTCACTGTTTACAACATCTCTTGTTCCTCGCAAGAACGGCTCCTAGGTGGAGGAGTAGAAGTGTTGGGTCTTCTTCGGACAATTTGTTTGTTTGTGCCTATTGTTACCTATCGAAGAACCTCTATCTGCATCCTTGGAGCGAGGAAAGAGGAGCACGAACAAGAGGTTGTTCTCTTCTAGCCTAGTAGTTCTGCAATTAACATTAAGTAATCATGTTAAAGCTAATAAATGCCTGATATATTTTTTTATTTATTTAACCACAATTGATTAATGTGTATTTTTATTTTTTGTTCATAATTCCTTGGGTCAAATTAAAGGGATGCTGGCCTAAAGAATATGAGGGATCACAAGAAGAATATTCAGTGTCATTATCTCTTTTGAGATTTATAATATTGTTGATAACAACAAATATATATGGACAAAATTAATTTCGAAAGAGATATTTTTCTTTATGATTATGAAATCGCTTTAAATAAATCAATTAGCAGGGTTAATAAAGGCATGTAAAAAATGGAGAAAAATGCTAAGCAGAACAAGACAAGAGGATTAAAACATTTATGAGGCGATTAGGCTATATTTACATCATCAGTATTAGAGAATAGAGATTGAGACTTCATAACTACTATGCTATTACCATCAATCACCTTTGCTATTAGTGACAATGGTTATCTTTGTTAATTACGTTACTGTTAGTTGCTATTGTATTTATCGCCTTTGTTATTATAATTCTATCCACTGTCACGTCGTTGTCATCATAAACGCCTCTCTGCCACCACTATCAGTCATGCCATCACTGTGATCAATCCTTACCATCAAATATTAATCACCTCCACTATCACAACTAGCATTGCCGTCAACCACCACCAACACCAATATCAATCATCACACAATCTTCAGCCACCATTACACCACCACGTATTACTAACTCAATCAACTCCATTATCACAATCACTACCATCAATGTCAATTTCCACCATCACTTCAGTCATTACAACACCAACCATCATCACTACAAACCATCTCCACCATCACTTACAAACATAACAGTGTCATTTTTCTTTTATCAAATAATGATTTTATTGAATTTGTATATTTTTCTAATGTTAAATTACTTTTAAAATTTGAATCACATATTTATTATGTCTAAACATAAAATAAATTATGTACTTTTAGCTATTAAAAAAATAAACGGTCTGCAGTCATTTCGTATTTAAATTAAGAAACATATCTTAATTATTGTAAATTTGTAATGTACATTTAAATTTACACATGCCAAAAATGAAAGGAAAAGTTTAACAGTTTGAGAGGTAGTGAACGACCAACTTTTTACAGTTTAGGTATAAACAAAAATAAAATTATATTACAAAAAAACTATAGTTTACGGTTTAAGAAAGAAAAAACAGTTCTTTTTCTTTATTTAGAAAAAAAACAGTTAACCATACAAAATGAGAAAAAAGAAGAAGTAAAAGGAGGCTTTTTCTCTCTCTCTTTCATCTCTCTTTCTCTCTCATCATTTTTGAGCTAAACTGAGATCGCACTAATTCGATCCAATATATATCAGAAATTCAGATACTTTGAGCTTTTCATATACTGTTTTTTTTTTTTTTTTGGTGAATTTGTTTTATTGTTTAAAAAGGTCAACTTTGTTGGTAAAAGATTGTTTTTTTTTCTACTTGTTTTGATTGGTTGAGCAGAATTTTTTGGGGGGGTTTTCTGGGTTTTTGCTAGGTTGTAATTGGGTGAAGGAATTTTTATTTTTTAATTTTATGTTGGAGTTGAATTTAGGGATTTGGGGGTTTGAGAATATTCTTGAAATTCCATTTTTATACGATTTTGATTTGGTTCTGGAGCAAGTTTCTGTTTTATTATTTATGGGTTTTTGTTGTTTCATGTTGTAATTTGGTGAATATTTTATTTTTTGTAGTTGAAGTAAGGGGCTTTGAGAGTTTTGAAAGTGTTCTTGAAATTCCATTTGATTTGGTTCTGAAGCAAGTTTTTCTGGGGTTTTGTTGTACCATGTTGTAATTTGGTGTGGTTGAAGTAAAGGGGATTGAGGGTTTGAAAATTCTTGAAATTCCAGCTTTTGTTGAATGATTTCTGTAGGGAGTGGGATGGAAGAAAGGGGTTAATTTAAGAATTTGGTGTTAAAACAGAGATGAATAAGAATAAGTTTGAAGAAGGAGAGACTTGTGATGATTCAACAGTTGACCCTGATATTGCACTCTCATATATTGTATGTTTTTTTCCTTCCTTTTTCTTATTTACTTTCCAAGATTACATTTTATTAATCAATGTTACATAGGGATATATGTCGGTAGAAAATGTAGAGAGAACTTCTAATACTTGTGTAATAGTTGTCTATGATGAGCTTAAATGGAGTGACAGGGTTAGTGAGGATTCATTAAGGTGTAGTAGTTGTTGCAGCAACAGTAGTAGAATATATAGGTTGCGCCGAAGCTAGAGTATAGCTTGTTGACCATGATATTGTACTCTCCTATATTGTATGCTTTTTGTCCTTCCTTTTCTTGTTCACTTTCCAAGCTTACATTTTTATTAATCAATGTTACATAGGGATTTATGTCAGTAGATATTGTAGAGAGAACTTCTATTACTTGTGTAATAGTTGTCTGAGATGACCTTAAATGGAGTGACAGGGTTAGTGAGGATTCATTAAGGCGTAGTTGTTGTTGCAGTAGTAGTAGTAGATTAAATAGGCTGCATCGGAGCTTGAATATGCTTGTTGTTTCGGTCGAATCCAGTAGCTTTGGTCCAAATCCTATACTTGTCTTAAAAAAGTCAAGTGAATATGCAAATTATTAATTTGGAATCCAGTAACTTAAAAGAACTAGAACCCCGAAACCATAAGCTTCAAATCCTGGCTTCACTTAACATGGGGAACCAGGCAAGGGTTAAGTTGGAATTGGACCCATACGGATTGTGTGATAGATTTCAAGCAGTAACACTAGACTACAAGTGTTGGTTAGTGTTGCATTTTCTAGCTTTGAACTAAGATTTGAACTTCAACTTCTTATAATCAGCCTACAAATTACTAGACACTTCAACTGAAACAAAGGAGTTGTGGCCTTGGAAGATGATCTGGAAAGGGAAAATACCACATAAGGTGGCTTACTTCACATGGCTTGTTGCAAGACAATCTGTTCTGACTCAGGATAACTTAATGAAAAGAGGAAAGGACTTATGCTCCAGATGTTTTTTTTGTGAATCTGAGACAGAGACAATAAACCATCTTTTTTTGCACTGTAAAGTGACTGAGAAGCTATGGAAGTATTTCATTAACCGAAGAGGTATCACATGGACCATGCCTAGAAATACTGCAGAAGTCCTAGCATGTTGGAATAGAGATGGAAATCAGTCAGGACACAAGGAGAGATGGAAGATTGTCCCTGCCTGCATCTGGTGGACAATATGGAGTGAGAGAAATCAGAGATGTTTTGAGAACAAGAGCATCCCTTTCCAAAGCATTAAAATGAATTGTTTAGTGACCTTTTACTTTTGGTGTATCCATTCTATTCCCAAGGATCCGGGGACATCACCCTATTCTTAGATAGTTTATGAGGGAGACAGGTGTTTAGTTTCTTTTTGGTAAACCCTCTATACTTTTGATGTAATTACTACAGGAGTTCACTATTGGTGTACTTCTATGTTTATAATACCAGTTAACTTTCTCAAAAAAAAATATCAAGGAAGAAATCAGTTAGCCGGAACAGAATGCTATAACTGTAACATGAGAAACAAGTTGGAAATTCAACAATCCTTTAGTGACTTGAGACATCAACAATAGCCATCTTCAGAAAGTACTTCTTGGGGCCCTTCTCAAGACCTCGTCTTC
This sequence comes from Solanum microdontum, assembly GCA_036250385.1. Taxonomy (NCBI): domain Eukaryota; kingdom Viridiplantae; phylum Streptophyta; class Magnoliopsida; order Solanales; family Solanaceae; genus Solanum; species Solanum microdontum. The sequence goes on from JAJONQ010013062.1 coordinate 10,528, forward strand.
ACCTACCTTTAACATAGTTTTTTCCCCTATTATACCTAAAGGGGCAGCTTAGTAGGGATGTAAATAGGGCGGGTTAGGACAGGGTATGTCTTGACCTATTAACATTTTGACCCATCCCGTTTAGCATTTTTCAAATATATTCCCCGGCCCCACCCCACTAAGCCTTATCCCGCCCCACTCCATTTACAACAATAATGCAAGACTAAGCTACAGTTAAATGGTGAAATCTTCATATGATTTTGGTTTCAGAAAACAAAGGAATAGGAATATCTTCATATGATTGGGAGACTACCACTAAACTGTACTGCAAGAATATCCATCAAAGAATGTTGCAAAGGGTCTAATATATATCCATCAAAGAACAACATTGTTTACTACTTTTCTCTGTGTGCGTGAAAGGACCAGTGAGCGTGAAAAAGTAGGATAGGAAAAAGAGGAATAAGAAATAGTAATAATATTAATAGTAGTTTATGTTGTAGCCATAAATGTTAGATTATGGAGGTAATTTTCAGAATGTGAAAGCGAATGAGATCAATAAAGGACTCCCCTGCTATTACCCAATACACAACCTGTCCAAGCCCTGCCCTATTTAAATTATTGAAAATTTAAGCTTTGACCCGCTTGCCCTATTCAAGCATTGCCCTTCCCTGCCCCGTTAATCCTTTAACCTGTACCAATTGCCATCCCTACAGATTAGGTCATTACATTACTTGTCCATTGCCACAATGAGGTTCATAAATTAGGTCATGTTTGCATGTAAGACATAGTTATGTCATCATGATTTCTCCAACATTCCTCTCACAAACGGCTAATTTCGTTCCTTTCATTTAGTATTTTGATAACATAATATTTTATCGATGTTTTGGGGTAAGGAAATACCCAGTATACCAAAAGGTAGGGAACCCACATTGAGCTCGTTTCCTTTAGGATCATGGAATCTTCAAGAACAAGTACCATCTTTCCCTTTCTGGTCTTCTTTTTCATTTTGTTCTTTTTCTTGATTGAGTATGGGGAGGGTCCCTCCTAAAACGCACAATGGCACCAAACTGAAGAATTGAAGTAAATTGAAAAAGATCTACCACCACATAAAAGGTGAATGTTAAAAGATAAACAGCGAAATATCTATAAAAATTAAGTGGCCACAAGAAACATAAAGGTGCATTCTATTATCCTCCGACTGTTTATGTAAAGTCTATGCTATGATAAGAACATTACTTGGAAGCTTGTTCATAGCTGAAGAACTTGACTGCAGAGTTTGGGACGATCCGGGCACAATTGGTGCCATTGCCCCTAAACAGTCCTTTGAACCCTTCAGTTCTCCAGATATATTTCAACCCTTGAATGGTGCCATTGTATTTTATGTTATGTGCATTTTGAACCTGCACATTAAGCCTCATCACGTTACAAGTAGAGAACAAACAATTTAAATGGAACCTCCATCTAAGCACTGAGCCTCTTGTGGGGGATACAGGATAAGAAAAGAGGGAAGGTAGAAAGTTTGAAATCTTGAAACTTTTTTATAATAGGAAAAAATACAGAGTTACAAACTAAAATATAGGGTTTAGTGCTCCAGCATTCATACCCAGTATGGCAGGCAGGAAGAAAGCTTATATTGTTGTCTTTCGGTAAAAATATTCAACGGAGAGAAAATACACAAGCTATGAGATTATACTTCACCTGTAGCAATATCTTCAGCCGTTCCAGTGGAGCCACAGCAGTTCGTGACCTGCAAGAGAGAGAGTAGCAGTAAGTGTGAAGTCAAGTCAAAGTTTACAAAAATAAAAAGATTAGTCAAGCATATCAAAACAATAGTCAGTATCAACACTCATGTAGAGCAGACAGTATCAGTATCATTTTGCTAAAGCATATACCAAAAACCTTGGAGATGCATGTTTCCAATAGAGCATTACCTTCTATAAAACAGGATACAATTTATAACCTTGGATCCATCAGATAAAAACAAGCTTATATAAGTAAACATAGAATCATAATAACATCTGATATACTGATTTTGAGTCTGTCAAACGAGTATTTTGTACTTTTTTTATCAGTTCAATTAAAGTTTGAACCGGAACTTCAGTTTTTTTTAAAAAAACAATTCTCTGGTAGTTTTTCTGCAAACTGACCCCAAAGATGACAGAGATACTGGTAGTAGTTATGACAACTCATCAAGAACACATCTTTCAACTCGTCTCAGGTATCTACTTATAAAAGGCTACAAATTTCATAAATAAAATTTAACATTTCCATCCAAAGATAACAAAGAGAGCAGGTATTCTAACAAACACAAATAACAACAACTCTGCATCAATCCTGAACAGAAAAAAATAACCATAACTCCGAATCAAAGATTAACAACTCCAAATCAGCCTCGAGCATACAAAAAAAGCAAATTTTCATTTCCATGCATGTAATCAGCAACAAATAGATCCAATTATTCAAATATGGACATATCTCTCAACATGGTGGGAATGGACATAACAGCAAACTCCTTCGCCGAAAAAAAAAAAGCTCACCAGCCAATACACACTTTATAGATCGAAATGAGAAAAAAACTTATGGAAATCCACACATTTACCACTGATCGTTTCGGTGATTCAACTACTCCGCCAGCAGCTACGGTGGTTGACGGTGGCAGCGACGGCGAGATATCGATAGTAAATGCGGCGGAGAAATGAAGGCCAAAACCTGCTCTTTTATACGACGGCGTTTGCTGAAAGTGTGTTGGGCTTTAATTAATGAATTAATTCATGAAAAATTAGTCTGTCTCTTTTTAGGTGTGGTGTGGTGTGTATATAGGCCGGAACTTGCCACTTGTTATCGATGAATTGTGATGAGATAGATAGAATTATTTTTATTTGAACAAATTTTACAGCGTAATTCAACTTAATTGAGGTTGAGTGATTAGATTATATGGTAAAAATATTTTTTGTGGTGAATAAGATGAGGAAAATATGATTTGGATAGGTAAAGAAAGATGTGTAGATATCCAAATGAAGAAGTACCAAAAGTTAAATATTGTGTATTAGGAAAGGTAGAAATAGGTCTAAAATGTATTGGAGAAAGGTGCGCAGCTCCAACTTAATTATAGAGGATATAACTTTAAAGAAAAGGCAATGAAGATAGTAGATTAGAGTAAAATGATAGTAGATAGTAGAATATTATCTTACTTATCAGCGGTTTATTTTGGGTTTGATCGCATATGTTATCTTGCATTTGATTTTTATTATCATCTGTTATTTTGGCTAGTGAGAAAAAAAAAAAAAATACTTGTTCATCTGTTGTGGAACAAGTGACATTGCTACAGGGAATTAGAGTGAGTGTGTTGGGGACCACTTTGGGACCAAAAGAAAAAGTAGTGATTTATAATTAACTTAACCCTCTAAGACCTAAAGGGTCATTATAAAAAGAATAAAGCAATAAAAAAAGAATAAAGAGGGTTAAAAAGTTTGGAAATCCATGTATTTAATTTAAAATTTAATAAAAGTTTTGAAACGATTATGACTAGGATATTGTTTATTCTCAATAATTAAGATTGGAAAATATGGAACATTTAGTATTTATTTACATAATTTAAATATTTATAAAAATTGTTTTATTAAATATGTTGACGAAAATAATTTCTGAATAAATTTTCTCATTGATAATATATTCTCAATTTCTTTTAAATATAAAGTACAAAATCATAAGTTAGATAAAAAGTAGTGGAAATGATAACTTTATTTATTCACATACTTGTAGTCAAGCAAAAAGTTATTTGACTTTAAATTATAATAGTATCATGTACAATCGTACCAAAAATATATGTCATTTAGGTGATTATGTAAGAATTAAGATAAAGTAATTAAAATAATACTCCAACATATATATATAAACTAGTAATATGTGGCTAAGAGTTATTAATACAAAAATGCACAAATTAAATGAATAGATACATGACATTCTATATATTATTATTTACCACATAATAATTCATATTAGACAATTAATTCATCAATACTATCTTCATAACTAGTCCACGAACCAAACATTGCTTGACTTTTAAATTTTTTAATCATACTCGATTATATTATATTCAAATTCAAAAATATAACTTGCAAGTTGCACCAACTTAGAGGTGGCACACATAAAATAAAATAAATAATTTTTTAAAAAAATTGCTCATTAATTTAGTGTCTGAGTCTTGAACGTAACAACTAAATATATCAATCTTTTATGATTGTGGATGAATATTTATTTGTGATGAGCTTTTCCAAATATAATGGCAACACATGAGCATGTAAGACTAATAAGTTTTTTATATGGTTACTATAGGTTAAATCTTGCATCCTTCTCTTAATTTTATTAATGTCAATTAACTGTATTATCATAAAAGAGAAATACAAATTTAAACACTCATTTCATCAATAACAAGGTAAATGTATGGAGCCAAATTCAAGAATCGGGATTAGTACCTAATGTTGTTAGTACTAATATTACATTCACCATTTAGAGATGAATCGTATCATAACAATTGAAATTTCAAATATCAATAGAAGACGGTGTAGTACATGACAAGGTCAAATTCAACCATAACAACTATAGCATAATTAAGAAAGAGTAATTAAAAATTGATTTTTTTTAATTAAATACCTACAATATTGATTTTCTTTTGTTTATTAGTCTTGAACTCTTAACCTAGTGTTCAATAAAAAACTCCTCAATCACGCAACCACGGTGACCTAAAAGGCCGTTATTAAAGTTGTGTTTGAAAGCACATTTCATTTGTAAAACTACTGAAGCTTTGTGAGGATTTTTTTTTTAATTCAAAAACTAATTTAAAACTGATTTGAATAAAGTTTATTCAAACTTGAAAGTGAGAATTTGACAAAATATATTACTCCAATTTTAAAAGCAAAATATATTAGGTCCAAACGGGCCGGCGCATATATTAATTGACCAATTTATTTTGGACCTAATAATGTAGGTTGCTTCACTTCATTTTTAGTAAATCAAGCAGCAGTCAATCCATGCCCCATTGTTATTCTTATGAGTTTTTTTTTTTTGGTATAATGTATAAATATATATTTTTTAAACTCAATTTTATTTAATATTTATGTTCTTCAATTTTAAATATGTATAAGTTGATAATTAAATTTATATAAAATTGAATAAACAAACATATGCTTCCTACGTGATAACTTATGTTCTGTGTATCATGCCACTTGGAATATGTATGTCTATTTGTACACATCCACGGTTGAAGAACATAGATATCAACTAAACCCAAATTAAAATACATTGATACATTATGCATTTTTTTAATCAATAGAAGTATGTTTACTTGTCTATACTCTTGATCATAGAGACTATCAAAATTTAAAATCAAAAGATAATTTATTGCTTAGTTTCGAATTTGTTTTTGTTATTAGCAATAGTCATTTTTAATGCATTTCTCAAAATATTGAATTTATTATATTTTTATAATGATATAATAAAATTATTGTTATATTTATTGCTTCTTGAAAAATGTATCAAGTCAATATTTGACAAATAAAAATAAACGGAAAAAATATTATTTCATAAGTTGAATAATTTACAATATCATTGGCATCGATTGATGACACGTAGCATGCAATAATCAATCAAGGGATAATTCTGTTTTGTAATATTACTACTAGTGTGTTTCAGTAGTGCACACTAGTATCAATAGATTAATTGTAGTGCGGTGGTGTAATATTAGTACTAACGACCACATAACGGCCCAACATTTGGACATGGGGCATGCCCCATCTAATATATATTGTATTAACTATTCACTAATTTTTTAAAGTTCTACTAGCTAGTGTGTACTATAAAAATAATGCAGGCAGACATAGATGAAACTTTTTATGCTAGGTTTTTTAATATTAGTACTGACGGCCAGTGGTGGAGACATCCTATTCTCAGGAATCCCCTTCGATAAAAAATTATACTATTTATACATGGTTAAAATAATTTTTTAGGTATATATAGTAGATTTCGAACCCCTTCGACTACTTCGTGTGTCTATTTTTTCATATTTTGAACCCCTTATTGAAAATTTTGGCTCCGCCACTGCTGACAGCCACATAACAACTCAACATTCGGACATGGGACATGCATCTAGTATTGTATTAACTACTCATTAATTTTTGAAAGTTCTATTAGTGTGTGCTAGGGAAGCAATGCAGACAGACATATATGAAATTTTTTATGCTAGGTACATTCCGTTTTTCAATATTACTTTTAACGGCCAGGTCAACTCAACATTTGATTCCGTTAATTTTCTTATAAATAGTATATAACATAGTAAAAGTGTCAATATAATTTAAAATTAAGGTGCAAAACTTTCCATGACACAATAATAATCTACAATTTTTATGATTAAATTCCAGTGAATCGCTCAAATTTAATCACAAAATTCATCAACATGAGTTATGGTATAGTGAGACTACTTCACCCTTAATCAGATATCTCGAGTTCGAGGCCTGTATACGGAGACAATCATGTTGGGAGCGCCATCCCCGAATGGGCCCTGCAGTATGCAATTCAAATTTAATTGTAGTTCCAATCAATCTCCAAACACCGAATAGAAGAAAAAAAAACACAAAATTCTGGATAAATTTCACTAGGATTAGTGGTCAAATCCTGATGGATCACCAAATTATGATTATAGATCACGATAAACTGTTGGGATTGACTATATAATTATGACGAGTCACTATAATTTAGTGTGTAAAAATTTTACACACATTTTTAATTTAGATTTTTTTTTTTGAATAATCTCCAAGCAACTCCAAATTTAATATACAACTTTACAAAATAATCTCAACAATTAACCATGATTAGATTCAACCAAAATCTTATAGAAAAGCAATTTTAAAAACAAATATTTTTCTTCATCCCGAACATACCCTTAGATTGGTATAAAATCATCCCCTATATTCGAAGCTCGAAAGATCAAGAATAATATAAAATTATAAATTACTTTTTTGTATATATAATTATAGGAGTGAGAGCAACAAATCGTTAAAAAAAATGTATTGTTAATGAAAGAATCAATTTTGATCATCAATTTTTTTATTTTATTCATTTTACTATATGTAAATTATTTCTTCATAACAAAAAGTCAGTTTTACCCAAATATTATGAAAATCATTAAACTACTATTATTTGTAACAAGAAAATCACTTAATTTTACTTAAAATTAAGAGGAGACATTTTCTACGGTACCTAATAAAAATAAAATGTTTTTCATATAAAAAATAATTTATTGACTCTTGTAATATTTAAATTAAGTTGAGTGACTTTTTTGTTTTAAATGTAATTTTAAAATGTTTATATAATAAAATAAAAAATGAAACAACCATTGTGAAATTATTCTACTTATAAAAATTAGGGGGCAAAATGGGTGTATATATATGATTTACTAAAAAACAAAAAAAGCTTCAAATATCTTTTTATATTTTGACATAATGATGCTTCAAACATCACGACAAGACTGCAAGGGATAATCAATTATTTATACGTGAATACAAAGGAGAAAAATCCTAAAAAATAGTACATTTAAATAATGAATTTTATTTAATAAGACTATTTTATTAATCAATTACACTTGTCTCTTCTTCTACATTTGGAACACGTTAAAAGAACCATCTTTAAAAAGAATAATTATATCATGTGTTCAATATTATTAATAAAGCTTGATTAAATTTGAAATTGTATCTAGCAGGACTTAATTCTGAAAATGACAATCCAAATTCTTTCATTTTCGAAAGCACAAACCTGAAATTTCTATTAAGAGTGAAAGAATCTCAATCATCTCACCACAATTCATGTTGAACCTTCTGGTTCAACTAAAAGATCTACAAACATATCCCTTTATTGGATATGTTATCGCAAACAAAATCTATATAAGGTTAAATAAACAACAAAAACTACGATAGTCAAATTATTTCAATCTTGACACCTTTTTATGCTATTGTCAAATAAACTTTTATTTTGCTATTAATAATCGTGTCTAGGGGTGTAGAAAATCGAACCGAAAATCGAACCAAATCGCAAATTGAGTCAAACCGAAAAAAAAACTTGACTAGTCTTTAGTTTGACTTGGTTTGTTATTGGAAAAAAAAACCCGACTATATTTGGGTTGGTTTGGTTTTAACTAAAAAAAACCAACCCGAGACTAAACCAACCCGACACTATATATTTAGTTTTAAAATTTTATTTTATACATAAAAATATTTACTTTGATATAATTTTAAAATATTTCTTATACTATTTCATAGTTTTTATCTTTTAATAAATTATTTCTAGTTTTAAACTTAGAATTCAGAATGGTTCAATAAAGATTATAGTTCAAAGATGTTGATAATTATAATAAAACTTAAATTAAAATCAAATTAATACTAATGCAACAAGAAAATCAATTCAACACTAAGAATGACAATAATATTGAATATTTATTCTTAAGTTGTACATTGGTTTAGACAATAAAAATACATAATCTAATTTTAATTTTCCTTAAATATTTAGTAATGTAACTAATACTTATTAAACTTATTTTAGCATGATTTAGTACTTTTAAATTATGATCATTTTCATTATGACTTTGCAATATTTATTTTATATGATGATTTCATTA
>JAJONQ010013063.1:0-27065 GCA_036250385.1 Solanum microdontum
GTCTATCCTATTAATTTACTTTCTTTCTTAATTGTGTCTATCCTATTAATTTTACTTATTTTTCCTTAGAAGTATAATCAACATTCAGAAACATTTGTGGAGGATTCAAGGTCTGATTTGGCACAACACAAGCGCCATGACTAGGTAAGAAACTTTTATCATCTCATAACACCTGATTCTGATAACGTACTCATGAATTTTAAAACTTATTTGTTAAGTAGTTAATGATTTAATGAATGTTACTACAAGATTAAATATTGATATCTTGATCGTCTAGGAATTCAAATATCCTATCCAAGGATTGGATGAATTTAGCAAGGTATAGCAAAGAGTATATTGATGGTGTTAAATCATTCCTAGATTTTGCTTACTCTTATGGAGATCCAATAGGAGAGGAAATCAGTGTCCATGTGCAAAATGTTATAATATTCGTTGGACTCGAAGGAATGTAGTGTATGATCATCTAATATGCTATGAATTTGTTAAAGGTTATGCTAGATGGATAATTCAAGGGGAATGGGATATCTAGTTGAATGTTGACGATGATATGGATTACTCGCGTGATGATATTGATGGGTTGTTGAATGATCAATTTAGAGATGTTGCACAAGCTGAAGGAGTTTATGATTATCCAAATGAAGATGCCAAGAAATTCTATAACATAGTTGACGAGGCAGGCCAAGAATAATATCTTGGTTGTACAGGATTCTCTAAATTATCATTCACACTTCGTTTATATTTATTGAAGTGTCTACATGGATGGAGCAATGAATCATTCACTTCCCTTTTAGAGTTATTAAAACAGGCGATGTCTGAGTTGAACATTCCTCCGTCTTACAATAAAACCAAGTCTATGATTAATAATCTTGGTCTTGATTATGAGAAAATTGATGCATGTCCCAATGATTGCATGTTGTTCAGGAATGATCATAAGGATGATGAATTTTGTCATACTTGTGGAGCTTCACGATATATTAAATCTCCTGAAGTTGATAGTGAGATTGAGCTTTCAAAAAAACAACATCAACTTTTTGCAAAGACATTGAGACACTTTCCATTAATTCCTCGACTGAAAAGGCTATTTATGTGCTCAAAGACGGCATATTCTTTGAGGTGGCATTACGAGGAGTGTTCTAAAGATGGAAAGTGAAGGCATCCCGCTGATGGTCTAGCATGGAAATATTTTGATAGGTTGCATCCAAATTTTGCACTAGATTCTCGCAATGTTAGACTTGGCTTGTCAAGTGGTGGGTTCAATCAATTTCGGACCATGAGTATATCACATAGCACATGGCCAGTTATGTTGATGGTGTATAATTTGCCGCCTTGGATGTGCATGAAATCTGAGTATTGTATACTTTCTTTACTTATACCTGGGCCGCGATCACCTGGAAATGACATTGATATTTACTTGCAACCATTGATAGATGAGTTAAAATTATTGTGGGATTCTAGGGTTAAAATATATGATGCTTCAAGAAATCAAAATTTTCAAATGCGGGCAGCTCTTATGTGGACAATCAATGACTTTCCTGCATATGCTATGTTATCTGGATGGAGTACAGAAGGTAAGTTTGCTCGCCCTTGTTACTATGGCACTAATTCTCGCTATCTTAAACGGATAGTTATTTTATGTTATAATGATTTATATGTTGAATATGCTTATGACTTATGCTTTTATACTAAAGTTTATGATGTTTCTCCAACTTGACATGAAGCATGGTTTTCAATTAAAATGTCCTTTTTAGCATGTTTTCTTGGATTTTTATGCATGGCTATCACACTTGGTGCATTTTTGTACTAACCCATATATTTTCTACATTTTTCTACAAATTGTAGGTTCCGGTGTTTGAGGTGATCTTCCTTTGATACAAGCTAGTATCGATTATTCTCCTAGCTTGTGGTGAGTCCTCTAGATTCAAGGACGTATGAGACATTAGTAGTTTCCTTTCTTGTTATTTTATGTTTCGGACTTTGTTGAAGGGTTGTGACCCTATTGTTCAATCAAAGATTGTATTAGATTGCTAATTGAGACAAGTTAGACTTCTGCTTTCTTTTATAAAAGACTTCAATTGTATTGTTAAAAGTTTTTAAATTCGGCATCATTTCTTATGTCTTATGTTATGATATGTTATGAGGCTTGTATGAGGCTCTTCAGAGTCTTGTACACCGTGTCACATCTAAGGGGTAGCCCTTGGGTTGTGGCAACATACTTTATGGAGGATTATTTAGAAAGCAAACTTATACCGATGTGATAACTATAAGTGATACGGTTAAAATAAAGCAGGGATTGGCATTTTAGAGACTTTGACGCCTTTGGTTATACTTATGCAGTAATGATGTCCATAGAAAAATTAAAAAGAGAAAAAGAGTGTGATCAAGATATGGAGCATTTAAAGAGTTCGGTTTGTCAGGCTGACCAAGCTGATTCAGCGGATCACCATTTACTTCATAGCTCACCTTTCTCTTGCTTTAGGCTTCAGGTTTTTGAACCTTAATTAGCAAGCTTTTTCGAGTCTGCCTTTCACAATCGGTGAATTATTGAGTACCACCTTTGTTCACCTTTCAAGCCTATAATTTTCCTCAAAGTCCTATCATTTTCGGTGATGGTCAGCATGTTTGCCTTTTGCGTTCGGCGAGTTGCCTTTCCTTTTAAGTTCACCAACCTGCCTCAATTACTTCAAGTGTTGAGCATTGTCACTTTGGGTTAGGTCATGCCAATTGGGAAATCCACCCTTCTTGTTAGTCGATTAGCAACATGGAGTTTTCATTTTTTCCCATGTTTTTGGCCTTTCTTTCAAATATTCATGCTTGCCATATTCCTTAGCCTTCATAACTATAAATCATCAAAATATTTTTAGAATATGACATAATTAGGCATTGAGGACACTACTTATTGAAATTAATAGTCCTAAAATGACTATAATTCTACCACTAATAACCACGTCCCAAAAGATTTCCTATGGACCAACAGGATGGTCGATAGAAATTTATACAACCCATAAGAAGTGGTCGTAGGAAGGTTCCATACTTGGTGAAATATTTATAGATGTAGGTTCTATAGATGGGTCTACGGACCTTACAAAGTCCTACAGTATGTAGCCTAGGGCGCCTAGGAAGGAGAAGTCACTTAGAGGAATTTTTTACCTTGGGTTCCACGAAAGGGACCTATGAGTGGTAGAAAGCTCTACAACCTATAAACCTTGGCCATTGAATTTATCAGAAAGTTGAAGTCCCTGTACTCCTTCTACGGTTCACTAGTACTGTTTGTAGAAGTTTATACGGACCGTACATAGTGTCAGTAGAAGTTGTTTGATAGTTTAAGTAGGGTCAGTTTAGTCTTTTCCCACCCTTTCAAAGCCTAACCACAATTTTTTCACACCTAATGAAGGCTTTAAACAGTACCATTCGACCCTAACACCCGCATAATCATTCCAAGGACATAGAGTAATGATCCAGGAGGAGAAAGCTAAGGTTTTCAAGCATTCATTAAGTTTGTCCAAGAACTTTGTTCTTCTTGGTATGTAAGGATATTCATACTGTTGGACTAAGTTCATCCTCATGCCTTACATCTAAATTTAGTTAGTAAAAAGATGAATCTAGGGTTCTAACCAAAGTTCCATGAGTTTCCACACTAGGTTGTGTTCTTATTTTGAGTTTAGATTCTTGACTATTGCGATCATGCTACTCTATTCATTTGATATTTTGAGTTCTTGTTCATGGTTTATATTAATATGTGAACCATAGTTATTGAGTTTTGTTGAATACTTTTGTTTAAGTATTCTATGCATTGACATTCACAATTTAAAGTGGGTCCAAGAAGAAGATTTGTAGTATATTTTGAGAAGCATTTAATGTAACACTAATGGTTCCAAATGTATTATTTTATACTTAAAAAGAAAGTACTATTTTAGGAAAATGATATACAAATTTTAGAAGCATTTCAGACAAATAAAGTAAAGTTTAGTTTCAAAATAAAGAGGGTCTTGTGAGTATTAACTCAACTTAGTGATCACTTTTCATAGGCGTATATAGTAATATTTTGGGAGTGATGTTGTCCACTGATTTGGGTAAGAGTTCATATGACTCAAACCCCATTTACTATGTTGCAATGTAGGATAGGATCATACAGACATTGGGACAAATATGCACTGCTTCTGAGAAGACCTATTAGATCGATCCATAAGTTAAAGTCGTGTCCTATAACCTGGAAAGGCATACAGTGGCTCTGGCAATATGGATATGACGTTACATCATCACGAGACTCATAGTGATTGTTGTCGGTTAGAGAAACTCTCCAATAAAGTAAAGTAAAGAATTTATGTATTCATACATTTTAGTATTTATTATTATTTTACCCTTATAGCAAGAGTTTAAATGGTTTTCATCATGATCCGTGTTGTACTTTAATTGATTTACTTTCAATCCTCCAGTTCAGTGTTTGTTTTATTCAGCCTTATTACACATTGTACATTCCATGTAGTAATGTCATTAAACATGCATCATTTTACGATGCAGATATAGGTATCCAGGATCATCAATAGGCGATTCATTGAGATATTATTATCCATTTGTTATCTTTCGATGAAACTTCCTTGCCTTTGGAAGGCTCTAGTATTTTTCTTAGTAGTAGTAGTGTTTTGAGGTGTCATGGGTCTTGTCTTGAAACATATATTCAAACATTAGAAGCTTCGTAGATAGGCATGGTTAGAGAGTCTTTCAGTATTTTTTTGAAGATGTGTTGCTAACTTTACTAGCATATTCTTAAATTTTAGCAGTTTTAGATTCAGTATCTATTTAAAGTATTTTCTTTGGTCCTTGATGCTAGTGTATGTTTGAGTTAGTCTTCCTATAAGTATTCACCTACAACAATGAGTCATTTAGGGACCAACAATGGTTTCTGAAAGGCGGATACATCCAAGGTGTAGGCTCTAGGCATGACATTTTCTTTGTTCGTGGGTTATGATTTTTGGTGTAGATTGAGACTGCGACTTTGGCTTCAATGGACCGCTCCTTCTTGGTTGTAGTTGACCATGTCAGCACTATGGAGGGCTCGACATCGGGGTAGCTACAATGGGTTCCATTCAAGAGGAAAGTACTCATATGATAAACCTTGAAAAAGGTTTTAACATGGTCAGTCTAGCTTTTATATCTAGGCCTCACTTTAGGCTTTATAGGGTAATAAGTACAACTAGGGTGATGTTGGTATGGGTCAGAGTATATGGGGTGCAGAGTCGAGTTCTTCAGGTGATGGTGTCTTTACTTTATAGGCTAATCTTGACAAGGTTTCAATGAATGTGGGGAGCCTGATCAGTTGTCGAATTACTATCCCTAGCGAGGGATGATAGCACATGCTCTACATCTAGCTAGACTAGTTGTAGCGGTAGCACCTCCAGCTAGAGGTGGTGCCCAAGGTTAGGAACAACGTGGCAATAATTAAGCAGTATGCGGTGGAACCTAGGAGAAAAGTCTGGTGGTAGGGCTGATGCTCTGTGTAGAAGAGATAATGCACATCTATAAGTTGGTCTAGCGAGGGTAGAGGCTAAGGCATTAGTCGTTGTTATCACATGTATGATTCTTTTATGCCATCAACCCCCTCAACTTTATTTGATTCAGGCTCTATATTTTCATATGTATCTGTGTATTATATGCTTCCTATTAGAGTATGAGTTTGGAGACCTTTGCAGTGCCATTGTGTGTTTTGACTCCGGTGCATGCGTGTTTAGTAGTTGATCAAGTGTTTAGATCTTATTTGGTGACTATTGAAGGGTGTGACACCCGTACATACCTTATATTGTTTTATCTATTGCATTTTGATGCAATTCTAGACATGGACTATTTATCCCCAAACAAAGCGGTCTTGGACTTTTTTCTATGACTTTTGCCTTAGACATGCCCGACGTTCTTTTCTTGGTATGGCAGGGGTCTGTATTCAGACACCGGTTGGGGTTATCTCTTTTATTCGGACTTTCAGATTAATGGCTACAGTGTGTCTAGCTTATTTGGCTTATGTATAGGATGTGAGTAAAGGTTCTTTTTATTGATTCAGCCTAGGTTATTTGTGAGCTGTGGGTGTTTTACCTACTGACTTACCAAGCCTTCTCCCTGGGTGTGATATTGACTTTTCTATTGATCTTGAGGTAGGCACTCATCATATATCTATTCCGCCTTACCGTATAGCCCCTGTAGAGCTCAAAGAGCTTAGTGTTTATCTTTAGGATCTCTTGCGTAAGGGATTCATTCAACCTAAATGCAAGCTGACCTCTAGAGGTTGATTTCTTTGAGATACTGTTATTTTATGAAAAGACCTCCGGAGGTCTTGTTTTTAAACATAAATTATTTTGAGGAATATAATTTTTTTTTAAATTCAATAAAATAATAGCACGAGTATGTTAGAAAATTAGGTTAGTGAATTTTTTTTATTTGGGTTGGAGTAAAAAATAGGACTAGTAATAAAATAGCACGTAGAATTTATATATAATTTTAATGCAGTGTTGACAATTAGTCATGTGATATGCCTGAGCCTAAAATGTAAGAAGAGGGGTATTTCTAACTAAATAGAAGGATGTAAAGTATATTTAGACCTTTTTGAGATAATGTAGGTCCAATTTCGACCCTTTTCTAGATAAACTATCTTATCTATGAAGTCTATGAGTAAAGGAATTTTTGCCAAAGTTGAATATTGATGTCCAAATTATGAATATTTAAATAAACAAGTTTGACTTGTCTTAAAGCAGGAAGGAGCATTGGTGTTTTTGTTAGAGACATTGAAAAAATCTTTCCGCAAATAAAATATATGAGTTCTAAGTGACATAGACATAAATAGAAACACATATGTTAAACTGACTTCCATAATTTTACATCCCCAATAGATTGACACATACTACGTTTGCTCTCATGGAAGTAAAATTGCAATCCAAGATGAATTTCCATAATTTTTATATAGAAAGTACATTACAATGAAATTAAAATCACAATATTACCAAATAAATAATAATAAAAATCACAAGAAACACGTTTGATAATTTTTGATACATACAAAACAAATGATACCTTAATTATTATTATTTAAAGGCAGAAGAAAAGGAAAATTAAATGCAATTAAATTATTATTCGATTGTGAATGACTATCACTAAATCTCCATTGTCAAGAAGGACATAAAAATAATAAATGTCGAAGGTTCATCTAAAACCTTCATTCTAAACAATAATTATTATTAGATAAATGTTAGTGTAATTTAGGAAAGTAGTAAGACTCAATATTCAAATAAAAGGAATTTTTTTTGTAAAGAACTTATATTACCGTTTCACATCTTCCATTTTGACGTTGTCTCCTTTCAGCTTTCTATCCATGTAGCATGTCATAATATTTGTGATTAAGTCTGTATGAATCACTTGTCATGTCTTCATTCTATTATTTGAGTACATAATGAAATATTAAAATAGTCAGGCCTCTCCATTTACTAAATATCTTATTTACAACCTTCTACTATAACAACCATGGTTTTTTAGAACTGATTTTTCATGTTATGTTATATTTTACGTCTTTTTTTATAATATTTCAATATAGTAATAATAAATTAGCTAGACAAATGAATCTACTATAGAAATGTCTAACAATATTAGTTTCTTTCACAAAGAAATAGTCTTAGTAATCAAATGTACTTACCTTTTTTAGTTTAATAGTGTAAAGGTTTGTTGCACCTTTAGAATGTACAATTACAAAGTCAACCAAAGTATTTGCTATTGCTTTGGTAGTAACTAGATTTCTCTTCCTCCCTGACAGTTTTTCGGGTAATATGATTGTATCAACATCATTCTGCAAATAAGAAAATATGTTAAATTTTTGTAACTTTAAATGTAAAAAATAAAAATCTATAGTTACATTATTTTAAAATATACTAGTTTCACGGCAGGTGTGTTGTACGTGTATCATATCATATAGCATATGATATTGTAAAATACAATTAATATTACTAATTTAATTCTTTTTAGTAAATAATTATAATTGAAAGAACATTGAACACGTGCTTTTAAATGATTAATACAGATTATCATAGAGTTAATTATTTTTTGAGAACAAAATGACCAGATATCATTGAAACATTTCAAAAACATTCAAAATTTAAATAAGGACAATGGTCTGAAAAATACCCCAACTTTGGCCGAATCTGCTATTACGATACCAAACTTTACTGAGGTCCTATTACCCCCCCCCCCCTCCCCACAAGACTATTTAATATCATATTTTAAACATATATTGTCACGCCCCGAGCCTAAACCTTGGACGTGGCCGACACTCGGAGACCATTGCTGGCCCTAAGTGAACTGTTGTCCTGGCTACTTAACTCAGCAGAAGACTTAACTCAACACAATATAAGTTCATAAAACAGCTTAAATGAAAAAATCTGTCCAAAATGGCAACTTATGTCTCAAAATAGTATATTTGTAAATACATATATGAGAGACTCAACTACTGTCTAACTGACTATGAAACCTCTATAATACTGAGATGGATGTTGGGACAGACCCCACAACATCCTAATAAAGAAAAACTAGGAAAGCGAATAAAAGAGTCCTCTAAAATGCAAGGAGGCTCACCACTGACTCTGGAGTGCTCGACTAGATCAACGGCGCGCTGAATGCTGATCCTGGTTACCTGCGTTTGCATCATAATAAGATGCAGGCCAAGTAGCATCAATACATTGAATGTACGAGTATGTGAGTTGGAATGCTAAACAATAACTTAAGCTTGAAAGGAGTAAGAAGGAACACTTACCTTGGCTCTGTACAACTCATGAATAACTGAACTCAATATAAAGAAATAAGACACATGCAATATATGTATATATAAAGCTTGTAAAACAGTGTAAACAACTTAGTTTGTTAAAGATAAAGCAATAACAAACTCAACTTTACTTATATATATATATAAAAGTAATACAACTTTGTGGGAGATTCTTTAACCGAAAACCACCACTGTGAGCCCTAGTTATGATACAACATTTTACCTCAGGTTGCCCAAGGACCATCCTATACCTTGCCGTGATATGGGACCTTACTTACCTTAGTGGATCCACTAGCTTAAATTACGTGATCATCTAAAAAGTATGACCCGTAAAATTCCATGTTGGCTACATGGTTCTATGGAGAGTTGAGTTAATCTGAACTCGTGTCCCCAATTCGGTTCTCAATACAACTCCCAAAATATACTTTAGATCATATGTGTTTTAAACACCTTTTTCTTTAGTTTGAGATACTTGCTCAAAGTTTAGCCCAAAGGCTCTCTTGGAATCGATGTTCCCTTTACTGAAAACTAGCCCGAAGGCTCTTTTTGAAATCATAGTTCCTTTCTTGCTCAAATGTGAAAATATTTATAAACTTCTTTGGGAATACTTAGTTCCCTAAGAACTTTTGAGAAATGAACTCAATTCTTTACTCTTTACTTTACTTGAAACTTGAGCCATCAAACGAAGTTTAAACGTTTAATAAAGACTCTTGAAAACTTTAAGAAACTTTGCTTTGACTTGGTTCTTAACTTCTAGACTTGACTCTTAACTTCTTTGACTTTGATCTTAACTTTCCTTGAATTAGATTATGGATTCAAGGTTTATGATCTCATGTTTATGGATAATTTCATGATGTTTAGATGTACCTTAGAGTGTTAGAATCAACTAGGAAACATAGGTACATCACTTAGGAACTAGTACGAAAAGGTGGGGAACCAATGGGGAGAACTGGAGTCCCTGGCGCTCTGAGAGGCGCGGGGTGCCATCACTTAAACTTCAGAGGACCATCTGGGGCGCGCTAGCTGACGCGTCTCCCCAAGGGGTGCACTTCAGAGCCGCTTTTGGGGTGCGCTGGCTGGCGCGACTCCCCAGCCCCTTCCCCAAGTTTTTTGATGATTTTCTTCACCATTTTTCATCTCTAAACCCTCATAACTTCCATGGTTCTTTCCCCAAACATTTAGGATCAAAAGTACACTCAACTTACAATAGATCTAACTCGAAAATACACCCGGAAACATGAATCAAATCAACAAGAAACTTCAACAACACAACCAATCAAGAACTTAACGACGTCCTTCAAGAACTTCACTTTTTAACATGTAAACAACCCAAAATCACTGAATTGAAACAAGTTGGTGTGTGGGTGAGCTAACCCATCACTAAAAGATCTCACATACCTTAATATGGATCACCCCCGACGAATTCCGCTTCAAACGCTTAACGTTCTTGGCAAAATCTTGGCTTTTCTCCCTTTCTTTCTTCTTTTCTCTTTTCTCCAAGCTCTAAGCGTATTCTAAGTTTCCAAAACTGAATTAAGTTCTGTTTTTGCCCCAATAAATCCCTAAAAACAAATTAGGAAATTAATTAGAGAAAAGACTACTTTGCCCTTCCCTAAATCCGGATTGGGACTTTCCTCAATCCAACAACCCAACTTCAGAAAGGCATATCTCCCTCATACAATGTCAAAATCATTCAATCTCAGTGGCGTTAGACAGATATCTCCAAGGGATTTCCAACCATATCAAAAGCTTCTCCTAACTCATCCTGAGCTAGGAGTTATGGCCGTTTGAAAATGGCCAAAACTCACTTTCTTAACTTAAACGAAATTTCCAGATTTCCTTATTCTTTCCAAAAATCAATATTTTCATATTTTAAACTCTTTATAGTCGTTTCTAGGTGCAAGATGTTACTATATCTCCCACTTGGGAATAATTGTCCTCAAATGAGCTTTATTTCACCAAGCTAAGGGTAGCAACATCAAGTTCAACACTCAACAAGCAAAAGCAAGTAACAACATGGCTACTCATAATTTAGATAGTACTAAGAAGAGAATCAGTAGCTTGATCTGCATTCCCTACGGATTCAAAGAGATGTGGATATCTCTTCTTCATATCTTCTTCAGCTTCCCAAGTAGCTTCCTCAACAAATTGGTTCCTCCAAAGGACTTTGACTGAAGTGACCCCCTTTGTTCTCAACTTGCGAACTTGGTGATCTAAATTCTGGACCGGAATCTCCTCATAAGATTAATAATCCTTAATCCCAACATTTTCAGTTGGTACTATCAATGAAGGATTTCTCATGCACTTCTTTAACATAGAGATGTGAAATGCCAGATGAACCGCTGCTAATTCATGTGGTAGCTCCAACTCATAAGCTACACTGCCAATCCTTTTGGCTATCCGATAAGGTCCAATATACCGGGGACTAAGCTTCCTCTTCTTACCAAACCTCATAACACCCTTCATGGGTGAAACTTTCGAATATACCCAATCATCTACTTCGAACTCTAACACCCTTCTCCTAACATCAGTGTACGATTTCGGACGACTATGTGTTGTTTTCAATCTCTCTTGAATTACTTTCACATTTGCCATAACTTAATGAACGAAATATGGTCCTATCAACCCTGCTTCACCAACTTCAAACCATCCAATAGGGGATCTGCGTCTTCTCCCATAAAGAGCTTCATATGGAGCCATTTGGATGCTGGAGTGGTAACTATTGTTGTAATCAAACTCGATAAGAGGTAGGTGATCATCCCAATATCCTTTGAAATCAATCACACAAGCCCTCAACATATCCTCTAAGGTCTGAATAGTGCACTCTGCTTGCCCATCTGTCTGAAGTTGAAAGGCAGTACTTAAATTCACCATCGAACCCAAACCTTTCTGGAAAGATTTCCAGAACTGTGCAGTAAATTGTGCACCTCTATCTGAAATAATAGAGACCGGCACTCCATGGAGTTTTACCACTTCTTGAATATATAGCTTAGCATAATCTTCTGTTGAATGGGTAGTCTTTACCGGTAAAAAAGTGGGCTGATTTCGTCATTCTGTCGACAAACACCCAAATAGAATCATGTTGTCTGCGAGACCTTGGAAAACCTGTGATGAAATCCATATTAATCATCTCCCACTTCCATTCTAAGATTTCTATATTCTGCGCCAAACCATTGGACCTTTGGTGCTCGACTTTCACTTGTTGGCAATTTGTACACTTAGCGACAAATTCAACAATGCCCTTCTTCATGCCATTCCACCAATAAACCTCTCTCAAGTCACGATACATCTTTGTGGAGTCCATATGAATGGAATATATGGAGCTATGAGCTTTCTCCATGATTCTCTCTTGGAGTCCATCCACCATAGGTACACACAGTCTACCTTGATATCTCAATACACCATCTCCCCCTTGTTCAAAAGCTAATACATTTTGCTTTTGAAAATTTACCTACAATTCAAGCAAAATAGGGTCTTGGTCTTGCTTCTCTTTAACTTCTGACACAAGTGATGATTCAGCCCCGTTCGTCACCACTATTCCTCCTTCTATGGAATCCTCAAGTCTGACTCCCAGGCGTCCAAGTCTGTGCACATCTTTGGCTAAATCCCTATTTTCTTCCTTAACATGGGTGGTACACCCATAGATAACCTGCTTAAAGCATCAGCAACCACATTAGCCTTACCTAGGTGGTAAAGAATACTCATGTCATAATCCTTGGGTAATTCAAACCACCTCCTCTGTCTGAGACTAAGCTCTTTCTAGTGAACAAATATTGCAAGCTCTTGTGATCAATGAATATATCAACATGAACACCATACAAGTAGTGTCGCCAAATTTTCTAAGTGAAAACTACAGCAACCAACTCTAAGTCATGGGTAGGATAATTCTTCTCATGAACCTTCAACTGTCTGGATGCATAAGCTATCACCTTGCCATTCTGCATTAACACACAACCCAAACCAACTCGCATCACAATACACCACAAAACCTTGAGTACCTTCTAGTAAGGTCAAAATTGGGGCACTAGTCAACCTCTTCTTCAATTCTAGAAAGCTTTTCTCACAACCTTCCGACCATTGAAACTTCGATGTTTTCTGAGTCAACTTTGTCAAAAGAGATGAAATGGATGAGAAACCCTCAACAAATCTCCTATAATAGCCAGCCAAGCCCAAGAAACACCTAATATCAGTTGGAGATACGAGTCTAGGCCAATTCTGCACTGCCTCAATTTTTTGAGTATCAACTCTAATACCATCACCGGAAATAATATGGCCCAAGAATGCCACAGACTCAAGACAAAATTCACACTTGGAGAACTTGGCATACAACTCTCTATCCTCTAAGGTCTGAAGAACTATTCTGAGATGACTAGCATTAGCTTCTTCATTCCTTAAATAGATTAGTATGTCATCAATGAAGACGATAACAAACATATCTAAATAAGGTTTGAAGACTCTGTTCATAAGATCCATGAACATTGCTGGTGCATTGGTCAAACCAAAGGACGTGACCAAGAATTGATAACGACCATATCTAGTCTTGAATGATGTCTTCGGAATGTCACATTCCCTAACTTTCAACAAATGGTAGCTTGATCTGAGGTCAATTTTTGAAAAACAAGTGGCACCCTGAAGTTTATCAAATAAATCATCTATCCTTGGAAGAGGATACTTATTCTTGATGGTAACCTTGTTCAATTGATGGTAGTCTATACACATCCTAAGGGAACCATCTTTCTCTCTCATGAATAAGATCGGAGAACCCCAAGGTGAGCCACTTGGTCGAATGAAACCTTTATCCAGGAGATCTTTCAACTGCTCCTTCAACTCTTTCAACTCTGTTGGTGCCATTCTATATGGTGGAATATATATAGGACGAGTATCTGGAATGATGTCTATGCCAAAGTCTATTTCTCTCTCAGGAGGGACTCCGGGTAGATCATCAGGAAAGAGTTATGGAAACTCTCTTACTATAGGAACCGACTGAATGGGAGGTACCTCAACACTTGAGTCATTAACTCGGAGTAAGTGATAGATACAACCCTTCGAAACTAACTTTATCACCTTAAGGTACGAAATGAAATGACCCTTAGGCACTAATGAACTACTGCTCAACTCTATGATTGGCTCATTAGGAATCTGAAACTTGACAACTCGAGTTCTGCAATATATGGAGGGATAACAGGCATGAAGCCAGTCCATACCTAGAATGACATCAAAATCTACCATGTCTAGCTAAACTAGATCAACCATGGTGTCTTTGTGATTGATGGAAATGACACAATCACGATAGACTCGTTCAGCTAGAATAGACTCCCCAATAGGTGTAGAAACACAGAAGGGTTCACACAGTTTCTAAGGAAGAATCTCAAACTTATTTGCAACATAAGGAGTTACAAAAGACAAACTTGCTCCTGGGTCTAGCAAAGCATAAACATCAAAAGTAAAGACTTTGATCATACCAGTGACAACTGGCGAGTTCTCTTGCTCATGGCGACTGGTGATTGCATAGAGGCGGTTTGCTCCTCCGCTATTACCAGAAGTAGCTCCTCTAGGTGCCACCCTGTCTGGTGGCGCAACTGATGAAGATTGGGCTTTATTGCCCGGATTTCCACTATCTTGGATGTTCTTAGGGTACTCCTTCATGAAGTGACCCTCTTGTCCACACTTAAAACAACCTGTCTGACCATCACAACATTTACCTGGGTGGGTTCTACCACACCTAGCACATGCAGGAGTCAAACTACCTCCTTGTGCCACACTACTTCGGGACTGTGCTGATCTAGCCCTGAATTCCTGCGAATTCTGGCCATTGACCAGCCCATGGTGGTGAATTGAACTCCACCAGGCCCAAACATCAGACCACTGGACCCTTCACGGGCCGTGGTCTTGACGACGGGCCATGGTGGCATCCGTTAAGATTAGGCAGTAGCCTCCCCTTGGGCATCCCTTAGACCCCTATACCCAAGTGAAGACCACACGAACCTTCACAGTTCGTGGTCTTTCACACGGGCCGTGGGAACGTCCGTAGCACCCTAGACAGTAGCCCAACTTTTCATTAACCTCAACCCACATACCCAAGTGAAGACCATGGGGACCTACACAGTCCGTAGTCCTTCACATGGGCCGTGGGAAGTCCGTGAAGAGATAGGTAGTAGCCCCCTTTTGTCAGCCTTAGACTTCGTGACCAAGTGAAGACCATGGGAGCCTTTACGGTCCTTGGTCCTTCAAACGGTCTATGGAAGGACCCATGGTCAGCCCGTTTACAGCTATAAGTCAAGGGTCTTTTGGTCTTTTCCTATTTCATTGGACCACTAAACTACATTGTTTTAACCTTAAACTACGTGGGTTTGGTTAGTTTTAGCCTAGAAACATAACTAGAACTTACCTAAGTCAGATATTTCATCAAAAACTTAGAAAATTAGAGTGTAAAGAGGAGAAAAGGTCGAGCAACCCTAGTTCAAGAATCCAGCAAGATTCCATCAGTTCTAGCCTTGAAATTGAAATATTTCTCCATGGAATTTGTCACCATGTATGTGGGATTTCACTAGTGGGTTCCCTTCGCCCATTAGGTTCATAGATTTCAGTCAAATTATTGATTCCTTATTATTAACTAGACCTAGGGTTTGTAGAACTTTTGCAGATTATCATGAATTAGTTATTTATATGTTCCAAATCAAATTATCAAGTTATTACTTCATTTCATGTATGAATTCCAGAAACCTAGCTTGGTAGCTCTTTAGTTCTTGAATTATACATGATAGGTCACATATTTCAATATTTCAGATATACATGCCTCAGCTTGAATGTCTCAATATCAGTATATAAATGTGCATTCTCAGTTTGCATGTCCATTTTGAGCTATCCAACATATTTCAGTAATTTAGTCATAATGTGTTAATCATTTAATTTATTGGGAGTAGCGTTATACTGAGTTGGACTAGGGTTAGTCACCCATATAGTCCTAGAACTACAGGCCACGTAGGTTATAAGTCCCCTTTATGGGAATCATTTTAGTGATCACGCCAGCATGCCTCTACACCTTTGACCGGGTGTATTGGGTCCTCCCGATGGGGTGTATGCATCGGACTCCATATTTAGCTCATGTGATTTTATTAGCGGTTATTAGTAGCTCCCACAGTTCAGTCAGACTTCATTGCATTGACCACATTTCAGTATAATCAGTATTCAGCATCAACTTGTCTAAATTTGGTCATTGCATTCAGTTAGCTTAGTTTTCAGTATTTATCTCATGTTCAGATTATACTTTTGCTTTATTGCTTGTTTAGTTATATGTTTATTTTGGCTTTACTCTATCTTGCATGCTCAGTACCTTTCAAGTATTGACGCATACTCTGCGCTACATCTTCTCGTGATGTAGGTTCAGGTTCTGAGCATCGAGATCACGCTTAAATCGGTTCCCAATCTCCTATTCAGAAGTATGAGTGGTGAGTCCTCATTCTTCAAGGACAATAGTCATTTTATGTTTTCATTTTTTCAGTCTTTTAGTTTTAGTTTTGCTAGAGTTAGCATGGGTATGTCCCAGCAGTTCTAGTCAGTTAGAGGCTATTTTCAGACATAGTTAGATTCAACTTAGTATTTGAGTTTGATGTTTATTTTGTATTAAACTCTCAGATTTGATATTATGTTTTAGTAAATGGGTATTCCCCATCATATGTGATTTATTTATGATTAGCTTCCGCATCAGTTATTATTATTCTTAGTATGCTCATGTCATGCCAGCAGGGTTAGCTTGGGGTCACTTATGATCCTAGGTCCCATGTCTGCATCTTTAGGGTAGCTTGGGGCGTGAAAGAAAAAGCCCTAATCTAGGTATGGGGATCAGGGTTTGACCTAGGGTTGATATTATTGATTATGATTCGGGTAATTGGGTCTTGATTGTTGATCCTTGTGTATAAATTGTTGTTTGTAGACCTAGAACAAGTGGAAAGAATCCAGAAAGGGAAGATTCATGTGCCTTAGTGGATTCAAGCTTGGAGTCGAGGTAGGTGATGGTTGTGATTCTATGATTGTGTGATATATGTTTGTAATTGCTCATTATAATGCATGTATGTATGTATGCGAATGTTGCATTATTGATCACCCTAATCGTAAATGAGGATAATTGAATAATTGTATGCCATGAATCACCTCTTGTTGTATGATTGTGAGAATATATATTATGATTGTGATTGTGTTTTGTTGATTGGATCAGTTGCCACGTTCTGGCATAAACAATGGATGGGTTGCCATGTTCCAACATAAATATGGGATCGGTTGCCACATTTCGGCATAAACATTGGATCGGTTGCCCCGTTCCGGCATAAACATTAGATCGGGTACCATGTACCGGTACGCTAACAGTTTGGGTGTGGGTTCCATGAGAGGACCATTTAATTAGGTTCCATGAGAGGACCATTGAATTGTGTTGTGCATCTACTTGTGATGATTACATTCATATCTAATGATGATTGATATTGGAAGACTGTATGTTGCTCTAAATTGATAACCAATGTGAGTTATTGAGAATCTGCGATGCTACATTGATCTTAAAAAGATGACTAATATTGTATATGTTTGGTATATGCCTGTTTTATAAAGTTGTGGTTACTTGACTGTTTTTCACTTATTGGGATAGCTGTGTGATCCTACCAGTACACTTTGGTTATGTACTGATACTGCACTTGCTCTTTCTTTGTAGACTACAGAGCATATTCAGGTGGCGATTGATAGACCTCAGCTAAGTGACTATTGATCGTGACCGGATTCAAGAGTAAGCTAGTTCTTTCAGACTATCATGGATCTCTCTTGTTTAAGTCCATTCTTTTTGGACTCAAACTATTTTTTAAGGTGTTTGTTTAGTTTCGGGGTTGTACCCCTTATTCTTAGACTTGTCGTTAGTAGAGTTTTGGTATAATGACTTTCAGGTTCTAGGGATTGTTCTTCCACATTAGTTTGGTTAGTTGTTTGTTAAAACCTTGAAGTTTATGGGGACTCCATTTTTATTGTCATTTAAATCTACTTCCGTATCTTTAAATGCCTTAGTTTTCTTAAAAATTGTTAGTTTGGGTTGTAGTAATGGTTCTCCCACCGAAGGGTTAGTGTGGATGTCCATCACGATGGTTTGGGTTGTGACAAAGTTGGTATCAGAGCCCTAAGTTTGTTGATCTCCTTGTACCAAAACGAGTCTCGTAGAGTCTTGCGGAACGGTACGATGACGTCCGTACTTTTCTTCGAGAGGCTATAGGACTTTAAAAAAAACTCACTTCTTTCTACTCCTTCGTGCTATGACTTGAATCCAATTGGTATCTGGGCGATACAAATTGGTATCTTTCCTCCTTCACTCTATGGTCTGAACTAGAGCAACAATAGCGGTAACACCATCACTAGCAAGAGAGGATATGTATAGATTACCGACAGTTGAATACGGTCAGCATTCAGAACAAGTATCCATTGCCTCAGGTAGATGACCTTTTTGACCAATTGCAAGGTGCATCAGTTTTCTCTAAGATTGATTTAAGGTCTGGTTAACATCAGTTAGAGTTTGAGGTGGTTATCAATTGAGTTCAACCAAGTTCTATGATTGAAATTAGCTGTTTTTGTAGGGCTCGCTAGATTCTATTGTCCTTGTGGTATGAGTTGAGTCCAATTGGTATCTCCCGATTCCAATTGGTATCTTAACGAAGTGAACTAGATGTCTTAGTCCCGACTGAAGGGACACAAGCAAGTTAATTGGAACTGATAAGGTTCCAATTGGTATCTGGCCTTAGGGGCCGTATAAGGCATAGATTATCAGTAATGGTCGTCTATGGAATGAACTAATTAAAGAATTTTGACTGGTCTGCAGGTTGTAACTGCTTCAGTGTCGTGAAACTTGTTGTGAAAAAAAAGTCATCACGAGATTAGGTGCAAGGGTCTAGATAAATTACGATGTGGTTTGTAAGAAAGAAATATGGACGTGCGTTGCGTCCAACTGATAACCGTGTGAGAGTTTGGGTGTATCCTGGGGATATGTGTGTGGTAGTGTTGAAACGATGTAAAAGGATTCTAAAGTGCTATTTTGTTGGGTTAACCGGGTGGTAGACAATGATTGTCCTAGCTAAAGGGATTTTCTTAAATACATAGTTATAGTTGGGAAATCTAGGAGAAATATAGAAAAGGGACCAACCTTAGAAATTGTTGGCAAAGTTTTGTTTCCGTCGGAGCCGCTGGGCCGGGATAATCTCGCCAACGCGAGACCCCCAGTGTGGGATTTCTCCCGCCAGAGTGGGACAAGGCGACACAAAATCTCAGCCGTGTCTCCCCTGGTTTTCCTCTAGTCACAATTATGGACCATGAATCATACCCGAACTAACCCCTTCGATCTAATTTAGTGTTGAGCAATCGAATATAAGTTATAAGGTGTGTTAAAATTCTAGAGAACCTGGGCATATGAGGAGGAAATCGGTGAGGCCTTGGAGGCTGGGAAAATGGTAATGCAGGTAGAGGACTAGTGCACCCAAGCGAGTAGGTTGCTCGTCAGGACGACAAGGCTCGGTTATATGCATTTCCGGGGAAGACCAAGTTTAAGGTGTGTGATGCAGTGGTTACTAGTGCTACTCTTGTTTGTACCCGGATGACTATTGTTTTGTGTTATCTGGGTTCTACTTATTCGTACGTGTCAGTTCAATTGCCTTTGGATTTGATGTGGTTTGTGATATACTTGATGCCCCTATCCATGACCCGTAAAGTCAATTTTGGAAATTTTTGTAAAATTATAATTTTGTCCCTCCCGATAGTTGTCCCGAGTTATTTATGATCAATCAGTGAAGTTGGTTTGGAAATTTTGAACTATTCGATAACTATAGTTATTTAATTGGCAGGTATTATTAAATAATTTCTTTTAATTTAGTTGGTGGTTAATGGGCCAAGTGCATATATATATATATATATATATATATATATAAGCTATTGAGATTTAACATCTATTTATTCCTTGCCTATTATCTTCCGTGAGATAATTATTCCACCGGTTTTTTGATGTGCCAATAAACCCAGCTATAATGAATGTGGTGATGTTGGTACAATAAGTTTGGAGTTTATTAGTTATTGTTCTTCTTCCACTATGTTCTTATTTTTATTCCTTAAAGTAGGGTAACCGGTTAACCACATTTTAGACATTGGCAAGCCCGTACTTTTTCGTTAGATTAGCTCAGACGGTGTGTGTCATAGAGCTAGACCTAGAGGATTTTACCGTCACCAAGCCTAGAAGAATAAAATCTAAGATGGTTTGTGAAAAAGGTAACAATAATTACTACACAAAGAATTTACTATTCCGAAAGTAACCTTTAAAGTAGACACTTAAGCCCAAGGATAGTTGTCACGCCCCGAGCCTACACCCTGGACGTGGTTGACAGTTGAGAACTATTGTTGGCCCCAAGAGAACCCTTGGCCTGGCTTACTACTCAGCGGAAGACTTACTCATGAATAAAGATAATTTAAAACTAAATTGGCATCTCAATAAAACTTAGAATGTATAAAGAAACATTTACTAGCCAAAATGGCAACTCAAGTCTCAAACATTAAGCAATAACAATGTAAAGACAAAAGAACTACTAATTGTCTATCTATGAAGCCTCTAAAACTGAGATGGATGTTGGGACAAGATCCCTGATCATCGTAACAACTGAAAAAACTACTAAATCATTGTAAATAGGGATCCTCCGAAAAGTAAGAATGCTCACCACAAGACTCTGAAT
The DNA here is from genome assembly GCA_036250385.1 of Solanum microdontum. Lineage (NCBI taxonomy): Eukaryota > Viridiplantae > Streptophyta > Magnoliopsida > Solanales > Solanaceae > Solanum > Solanum microdontum. The sequence goes on from JAJONQ010013063.1 coordinate 20,527, forward strand.
GCTTAACTCGATCAATGAAGCGCTGGATGCTGATCCTGGTTACCGTATCTGCATCATAATAAGATGCAGGACAACTGGCATTAGTACATTGTATGTACGAGCATGCAAGGGGAATGCTAAAACAAGACATAAGCTTTAAAGGAACTGAAGAACGAACCTGGTCTCAACCCAACTCAACTAAATTGTACTCATTTCAATATAAAGAAATATAACCAAGTGCAATATAAAGAAAAGTCGTTAAAACATGAATATGAACTCTGTGTATTTAGAAATACAATAGAAACTCTGTATGTATGCAAAGATACAATATAAATTCTGGAATGTATATAAAAATACAAAATACTGCTATGGGAGTTTTTCTAATCGACAACCATCACGTAAGAGCTATTGTGATGATACATTGTTTTGCCTCAACCTGCCAGGGCCATCCTATACCATACCGATGGTATAGAACCTGACTACTAAGCGGATGCACTAGTCTATGCTAAAAAGCACTAAGGAACCATCTAAAAGGTATGAGTCTTTTCTACCAATGATAGCTACATGGTTTATGGGGGCTGGGAGTTATCTCAACTCTTCCCTATATCTGTGCTCAATACTACTCCCAAAATATAATAATAGCTCTCATGTTTAAAAAAACATACTTATTTCTGTGGTTTGAGATAATTGATCAAAACTTAGCTCAAAGGCTATCTTGGATCAACGTTTCCTTTCTTGCTTAATTTGAAAGCATTTACTATTTTACTAAAAACTAGCTCAAAAGTTATTTTGGAAATCAAAGTTTCCTTTACTGATTAAATGTGAAAACATTTTTCTCTTTGGGAATACATAGTCCCGATATGCTCTTTGGAAGAAACGAAACTTCAATCTTTACTCTCTACTCAACTCAACTCAAGTCTTAAATCAAAGTTAAAACGTTTGTGAAAGACTTTTGAAAAAAAACTCTATGAACTTCTCTTGACTTAATTCTTAACTTTCCTTGAATTGAATTATGGATTCAAGGCTCATGATCTCATGTTAGTGATGATTTCATGTTGTTTAGACGTACCTTAGAGTATAGAAATAAACTAGGGAACATAGGTAGTTTCAAGGGAACTAATACGGAAAGAAATGGGAAGAAGTAGAAGACCTAGCGTCCCTGGCGCTCTAAGTGGCGCGGGGCACCAGACCCAAAAATTCAGAACTTTAGTTGGGGCGCTCTTGCTGGTGTGGTGCCCCAGGAGCAAAACTCTAGAGAACTTTCTGGGGAGCTCTGAGAGGCGCAAAACCCCACCCCTTTCACAGGTGTTTGACAATTTTTCTTGCTCGTTTTTCAACTCTAAACCATCTAAACTCAATTGGGTCTTTCTCCAAACACTTAGATTCGACTACATAATCAAAATATGCAAGAATCTACTCAAAACGACACCTAATTTCATGAATCAAAATCAAGAACTCCTCAACAACTCCAACAATCAAGAACCCAATAGAAACTTTAAACAAATCCATCAAGAACTCAATTTCTAAACCTTCAAGAATCTAAATTTGCCGAATTAAATCATGGTTAGAGCATGGGTGAACTAACAGAATGTTATGTGATCTCACATACATCGTAGGGATCACCCCTGGGCGAAATCCACAAGCAAATCCTCAAGAACGTTGAACTTTGGCTCTTTCTCCTCTTTTCTCCTCTTGCATTCTTTCTCTAAAAACCCTAGGTGAATTCTTTGAGTGCGTAAAATGAAAAAATTCAGTTTAGACCCCCAAGTAATTACCAAAAACTGAAATAATTTAATTGGGTATGGAAAAGACTAAAATATCCTTCTAAAATCCGGTTTTAACTTTCCTTATCTAGACAGCCCAACTTCAAATGGGCATATCTCCCTCATATAAACTCAGAATCACACAAACTCAAGGGAGTTGGAAAGATAATTCAAATATATTTCCTATGGTATCTTATAGCACACTTAAATCATTCTGAGCTTGGAGTTATGGTCATTTGAAGTTGACCAAAAACCCATACTTGACATGACTTAACCAAATTTCCAGATTTATCTTATTTACAAAAATGGCTTCTTTCTAATTCTAAGTCTTTGTAGTAGCAGGGTGTTACAATAGTGTTCTTCTCTGTTAAATATTCATGTCTATACTATCAGCCGTAAAATATTTAGAATATTTAATAAATAGTACCACAAACAATAAAATGATAAGTAATGATACTACTTTGATCAAGTCCATTACAAGAATTAAGAATTCTACTAACATGATTAGATCAGAGGAAACTTTTGAACCCGATTTTAACTAATTAAACAAATTATGGAAGAATGCATTAAAAATAGTGGTATATACAAAGATATTCTTTAACAAAAAGATTAGCCTTTAGAGCTAAGTGGTTTAGTGATATGAAAAGATTAAAATGTAACATAGAGAGTTTTAAATGGTTTGAATGCACATTAAAAGAATAAAACCTTAGGATTCTTAAAGATATCTTGAACTTGGGGCCTTTAGATCTTGAGAAAATGGAGAAATCCCTTTCTTGGAGTTCTTGATCTTTGGATGAATGCAAATAGGGGATTTTGAGAGTTTTATACGTATAATAATGTTATTAAGTTGTAAGATATACTTAGGGAAGTTGATTTAGGGTAAAAGGTCAATAATACCCTTCTAGAAACCAAAGAAAACCAAAAACAATCAAGGAAATAACCTTTTAATGAATCCCATCGGTCAACTCGACGATCAGGAGATCTCCTCGACATAAATACTCACGGATCACCCATTGGGACTTTAGATCGCCCAAATGGACAGAAGCTTAAGGTTTTTGGGACAAATCAACGATCTAATTCGGCGATTCACCAACCCATTCAGCGGATCGCCAATTGAGCCAGTGAGTTCGCCCAATTTCCCAACCAAGGTATGTTCCAGTAAAACAATCATAATTGTTTACTCCAAACACAGAACAAGGCAAACTTGGTGGCGTTGGAAAGAAGACTTATATATCTTTAATTTGGAAGGTTGTAAGCCACCCAATTCATTATATGTTGAGATATATGAGTTATTGAATTTTACCTTTATATAAACTCATGCGAGAACTTAGCCAATAGGAATGTTTTGAACTTGGCTTGGTGTTTGATGTCCCTCATGACCCTAGATCACTTTAGATACTCCTGATACAACTGGTAAGGATGTTATATCATATGAGAAAGTATAAAATAACCCGGTTCAAACTCATATACTTACGTTGAATGATTCAAATTTTAAGAATAGAGTTGTGAGGCGTTACAAAATGATTCAGGTCTTAGCTTAGAAATTTTTGGGGTGTTACATATACATAGGCCTGAGGTAGAGAAAAAGGAGTAGGAAAAATGTGGGACAGTTCAGAATATTTTGGAGAGAGAAACACTTCCTATAGAGTTAAGAACACTTTTAGTTTTTGGGGTTTTAAATTTTTTATCTTGAATTTGATAAATTGAAGTTGAATTCAAAGTGGGTTTGCTGGTAATTTCTCAAATTAATGTTACCGAAAACTGATTTCATGCAAGATATAAATTGTTTACACTTTGTGATGTGTGCCTAAAACCCCAATCTCTTAGGTGTGATTATGGGGTTAGGTGTTGATTTAACTTAGTGGGTGCGTTGAATTACTCTATTTTATAGCTTTTAATCGTGGATTTGAACTGTTACCGTGTGCATAAATCATGAATTAAGGTGGCCAACTTGATTTTATCTTCGATCTCATATTGGTGCTCGAAAATGACCAATATGAGTAGGTAATTAGTTTGATGACTTAAATTTAGTTACCATTAATTGTAAATCCAAGGTAGTGGTTTTAATTGAAAACCACATGAATGAGGCCGAAAGAAGATTTCATGAACAAGTGTTATGAGATCACAAGAACATTAACACTATGAAAGATGACCCAACCTATCCATGATTATTTAGTTTTATTGAATAATTCAATACTACCTCTAGTGATATCGATGTTCAATTTCCCACACCCCTAGAGTTTACTAAATTTGTGAACCATTTCTTGCTTAAAGATTGTTACAATTGTGATCCTGAATTCGTGTTGTTAAATTTGGTGGAATCATCAACCTATTTGCACTCTTTACTACATTGAGATTAGTTGTGATTTAAGTTCCTAATGGAATCCTTAACCTCACACCATTCCTTGTTGTATTCAACCCCGACTCTTAGTTGTGTATTTTATATGACGATAAACGCCTACTCATTTGATTAGTTTTGAGGAGTAGTTTGAGAATTTGAAAAAATGGCGCCAATGCTGGGGAATGGTAGCTAGGAATTAAATTTGAGAAGTAACTTGCATACTAATTTGTTTTGTAGGTGAAAAATTATACGCTTGGACCTCTTGTAGTGTTGTTTTTGAAGGTGAAACAATGAATACATATTGTGGTGACGACTCTAGTCACCATGGATACGATAATGAAATTACAAAGAAAGAAGCGGTGGTTTCTCGTATCACCAATGAAGTTGGAGCAATTTTGTTACCACCGGTACATAAGGATATCACATTTAACATAATAAAATCCATGTTGTAGCTTACTAAATTGGGAGGATTATTTTGGGGTGTTGAACATAAAGACCCTAATGATCACCTCCACATGTTTTTGAATGTGTGCAACTCTTTTTTGGCTGATGGTATTTCAAAAGAGTCAATGCGGTTGAAGTTATTCCCTTTTTCTTTAACGGGGGAATCGACTAGGTGGTTGATTGAGTTGATGAGAAAGTGTATTACCTCATGGGAAGAATTGATTGAAGCTTTCCTTGAAAGGTTCTTTCCTCTGTATAAAGTAATGAAATTAAGGAAAGAGATTCAGAATTATGAAATGTTGAATGGAGAACCATACAAAAAGCGAGGTTACGTTTTAAAAGGGTGTTGTTATTATGCCGAAAACATGGTTTTCATAATGAGCTATTGTTACTATACTTTTATCAAAGTCTTGATGTTGTAAATAAAAGATTGGTTGATCATCTTCTTCGGGCGGCATAGTTAAGCAACCATTCGTAGAAGCATCAAAGTTGCTTGAAGAGATGACAAAAATTAACCAAGCTTGGTACACAAGCGAAGATTATGTGTCACTTCCTCACTTGAATGTTTAAGGAACAAGAAGAGAATAACTATGAGTGTGTTAAAAGCATTGCTAAATTGACTTCTCAACTTGAAATATTATCCGAGGGTGTTATTGGAGGTGGGGAAAATTCAGTGAATGTAATGTACCAGAGAATATATGGTGATGGGGCACACATGAGAGGTGAAAAATCAAAGGGTTTGTGGCTAAGCTATCCAAGACTTGCCGAAAATAAACGTTGGACCAAAAGTAATTATGAAAGTTGGTATGAGAGGGAATGTGAAGATGCTAAATGTGTACTGACTTTCAATCTACATTATACAATTAATACTCTAAGCGATGATTTGTTGACTAAAATTCTCGACAAAATGGAGGGCTCCGATATGATTTTGCATGAAACGACGAGTGACATTTCAGCTTTGTCCACCACTGTAATATCACATTCACCCTCCATTAAGTTTCTTGAAGAAAAGATGGGGCAACTAACTCCTTTTGTGTATGCTAATCCCTATGAGAATTCAATAACTCATGAAAATGAAAATAATAATTCTTCTATCCATGTTTTGGTCGTAGTTATTAGAAGTGAGAAGACTTTCAAAGAAATAACAAGGCTCAATAATGTAGATGCTCAAAGGGGTGTTTTCCAATGATGAATCACCTAAGGGAATGGGTATAACATGAACAAAAGAGGTTGAAGGTAATCGGAAGTAAAATGTGAAGGAAAGCGGTGTTGAGGCCTCATCCACATTCCCTCAAATCAGGATAAAGCCTCATTTTCCTCAAAGATTAAGGAAAAAAATGACAATGCAAAATTTCAAAAATTCGTGGAGGTAGTGAAAGATTTGAAGGTAAATATTCCATTGGTGGATTCCTTGACCAAAATGTCGGGTTATGCCAAATATATGAAAGAATTGGTGACAAAGAAGAGGGTTATAGATTGTGAATCAATTGAAATACCGCAAACATGTGATGTGGTGATGACAAAGAATATAATCCTCAAGAATGATAATCTACGAGCTTTTTCTATTCCATGTACTATTGGTGCATGCACTTTTGTAAAAGCCTTGTGCAATCTTTGTGCAAGTATAAATTTGATGTCGCTGATGATATTTTATAAGATTGGGCTTGATGAACCAAAACCGAGAAACATGAGGCTCTTAATGATTGATCATTGGCGTGGTCGATGATGTTTTGGTGAAGGTTGACAAATTTGAGTTCCCCACTGATTTTGAAGTGCTTTATTGTGATATTGATATTGATATGCCTGTTATTCGTGGCATACCATTCTTGGTCACGGCCAAAGCTTTGGTTTGTATGGAAGGTGGTGAGTTGAAATTTTCAGTTAATGATGAAGTAGTGAGCTTCAATATTCATAGATCGATGAAATATCCAAGTGATATGCACGTTGTATCACATTTGGATCAGATTGATGAAGCTATGGCAAGTATTGAGATGTAGCATTGGCACGAGCCA